>JASDQU010404731.1:0-10693 GCA_032191745.1 Picea mariana | reverse complement strand
CCCTATTTTTGACATGTATTTGCTCAAACCTCCCAATGCATGGGTAGTGTTCGGTCTAGTATAGACAATGGCATACATAAAAATTTCAAAAACACTTGTATAAGAACATGAGACATGTACTCTACCTCTTCTTCTGTCTTGGGACATTGTTCTGAAGATAACTTTACACCTACATTAATATGAGTCTTGACCAATTTATATTTGTGTATATTAAATCTAGTTGCAATATTTCCTCAACATATTTCCATGGTATTGCAATGGGTCCTCTATGGTGGCGAACATTTTTATGGAAAATTTTGAAAGAAGAGGATTGTATTCATACCCCATGAATCCCAAGAGATGTAAAAGGTATGTAGATGATACTAATGTGATATGGCCTCGCATAAAATAAGAGTTGAACAAATTCTTTGAGCACCTTAACTGTATCTCAGAGGACATTAAGTTCACCATGGAATTGGAGGAGAATAATAACATCCCATTTTGGATGTACTAATTCAAAAGAATCAATATGGGAATCAAGTGCATGAAGTATACAAGAATAAAACTCATATAGATAGTTATTTTCATGCAAAATATTATCACCATCCCACTTAAAATATAGGAGTTCAGAACATCCTAGCACTGAGAGCCATTAGTATCTTTGATGAAGACCACCTTGAATAGGAAAAATATCACCTTGCCAAGGTTTTCAAGAGAATAGGTTATATGAATGATGATATCACTGCTAAAATAAGAAAATCCATGGTTAGGACAAGAGGTGAGCCTCATTCTAGAGAAACTCAACCGAGTTAGATACCTCACCTTCCCTACATCAAAGGGGTCACCAATAGGGTCACCAAGGTTCTAATAAAAAAGGATATCATCGCCACTTTTAAACCCCTTGAAACCATTAGATAAAATATGATATCAATGAAGGATACCATGGACCAATGTTAGTATAATTGGTCTATAAGGTAGAATGCACTTGTGGAAAACACTACATCAGGGAAAATGGGTGATCATTTCAAATAAGGATTAAAGAGCATGAAGCTAATATTAAGAATGGGCTCTCACACACCTCAACATTAGCCAAGCAATCCAAGACACCAAAATCTTGGCCAAAGAAGATCACCACTTCAAGCATAGAATTAGATGAGCTATTGAAATCATTATACACTCTAAAAACCTTAATAGGAATGGGGGTCTAGAGAAGTGAAAACTGGATTTCGTTGATATTCCATGCAAGAACCAGGTAGTTTGAACATGTTTTGTCTCGTCTCTTTCTCTCCCTCATTCCTATGTTGTTTGTCTTGACTACTCTTTCTTCTGTTGCTAAATTGTTCTTTGTTGGTTTTTTCCTTGGTTCTTTCTCCTTCTTTTTTTTATTTTTATCGGTCATCTTATCTTTTCATCTGGTTTTGTTGTTTGTGGTTTTTATTTGTTTTCTTTCTTCTTTTCTTATTTCCCCCTTATGTTATTTCTTCTTAATATTGTTTTTATTTTAACATTTTTTTTTTAGGGTTTCATCTCTTGCAAGTTTGTGTGTTTTCTTAGATTTTGTGTTGTTTATGGTTTTTATTTGTTTTCTTTCTTCTTTTCTTGTTACCCCTTCTGTTATTTCTTCTTAAGATTGTTTTTATTTTTTATATTTTTTGTTTTTAGGGTTTCATCTCTAGTAGGTTTATGTCTTTTCTCAGGTTGTATGATATTAATTACAAGATTATAAATTATAAAAACTTTTGAATTTTCTCAATATATCTTAGGGATATGATGTTTTATCTGCTGTCCCTTATCCCTTTAATCATCAGTCCTTGCCTGAGCAGTCGACCAGGAGCCGAATCGACGGTCATCACTTTGGTGTTTAAAGACCTATAGATTCAAATGCCCTGCTTTTCTGTGCATGGATGATGAGTGAAGGATAAGAATTTGCCATGTTGTCTATGGAACTATAGCGAACCTGCCGTTTCATCATGACATCAAGCCTCACATAACAAGTGAGATTTTTTTTTTGTGTGTGCATGTGTACAAGGGTAATATAGACATTATACTCTACATCACAACACGACGACGAACATGATGCATGCAACTGCGACAACTACATAACGACCTAAGACACACATCAAGCACCTGTAAGCAATGAATGACAATCAACCAATGAAAATAATAAGACTAACTACCCACATATCCTACCCTGTAATGGTTAGGACCTCTAGGACACATAAGAAACACTCAAGCCTAGGTTCCCATCGATTTTGACCATTTAAGGTCTCAAGGCTGGCAACTGTTTTGAGGAATAAGGAGGTGTTTACATCCCGCCTGACACAAGCACACCAAAAATAAATATGCTAAGTCAACAACATTAATGATGATCAATGTGCAATAGTGTTCTATGAATCAATCACACATCACATAACTTCCAAGGTGCAAGAGAATTTGATTACTAAATCCATCATAAAACAACATAAGTTCGTGCACAAATTCTATTATAAACTTACAATTTGATCATACATCAACATCTCCTAATGGTGCAAGAGTAACCTACTTGATTTTAAAAGCACTAAAAGAACAATTACATAATGAACCATGCTTCTCATTTATTCATGACGCAATGCAAATATCAAATTAATTCAAGGCGCAAGTGAATTAGGAGCTACATAACCATGACTCCAACATTTCTCCATTCAAACTTTAATCATTATACATTCCAATTGGGCATTCCATTTTATCCAAATCTCAACCTACTAGCCATTAACATTAATTGAAACATTACTAAAATAAAGTAGCTTGCTATTATTAAACACTAACTAAAACAAAGTAGCTTGTTGTTATGAAACATTAGATTGATTGTTGTTATTAAACACTAACTAAAACAAAGTAGATTGTTGTTGATGTTGTAGCATTGGTAACATATATCTAATATTGTTTCAATATAAGCTTACTTTCTTTCTACATTAACATATACTATCATATGTACATGTGAAAAAAGGGAGCAACCTTGAAGGGAGAAATAAGTGAAAGTTTTTAAAGATAATTGATCATCTAACTATCCTCAACATAAACATAAGATAGTAGGATAACAATGTAACATGAATATAAGCATTAAAATGATATTGCATCAAAATATTTAAGTGTTGAAATCGAATCTAAGTATTAAAACCATATTTCATCAATATATCTAAGTAGAGAAATAAAATCTAAGTATTAAAACAATCTTGCATCAACATATCTAAGTGGCGTGAGGGAATCAATCACTCAATCATAATTCACCAACTCTTTCCCAGAAACAAGGTCATTGAAACACTCATGGAATATATGAAAACTTCAAGGAGCCCCAAGATGTGTAAGAGAGACCCAAAAATTTTTGTTGGAATACTCAAGTGACTCAAAACCCTGTTATTATCTCCAATATAAAGGAACGGTTAAACTTGTGGAAAAATATCTAAGGGGTATCTCTAACGTCTTGTTTTTTTAAACAAGAAAAAGGCCACAAGTTGTGATTGGTTACCTTTCATAGTAATCTTCCACTATTGTTTTTCAAGGTTCAAGATAACATAATTATTAAAACTATATACATTAAATGTCAATATATGAATACAAACGAAATATAGATAAAGTGATAAGGCCATTTATAAGGCTTATAAGGATGATTAATCAATTGATCAAATTTTAAAAGTACTAAATGAAGGTATTGTTCCAAGGCACGGTAAGGTTAAGGTAGAAGATCACATAAGAGATGCCTATGTATAAAAAGCATAAAAATACTCATAGACAACGAGGTTAAGCTCGCTAGAGGCAAGGCCCTGAACCTCACCATCAAAGGAAACAACCACAGGCTCGGACCAAGTCGTTCCTTCGACACACTGTTGGGAGAAAATTTAATTACACATAACCAAAATAAATACAAGAAGAAACACCTAGGGTAAGACACCCAACATTCATAGAGAATGCTTGGTAGGATTCAGAGATCTAGATGGGAAATTGCAAGGAAGGATAAGCAAGAAAAATGTAGGGCATAGGAAAATCGCTGAGAAGGACTAGCAATAAAAATGTTGGGTGCAAGAAAATCCCCGAGAAGGACCAGCAAATAAAATGTTGAGCAAGCAAGGCAAAAATGCATAGAATCTTTAGGTATTAACTCTGACTAAAAAAATCCTTCAAAAAATGTGGAGCATGCATGGTAAAAACACAAGTGAGTTTCCCCCTCACGCTAGTCACAATTTACACCTAAAAACACAAGGGTACTGATGGTAAAAATGCAGAGAACAAGTTGCAATTTCACTAAGGTAAGAAGTAGAACTTGGCTGAGTAAGGCAGTAAAAATTAGTGGTAAAAGGACTACGAATTCATTCACCAAAGGATTAAAACCCAACTTAGTTTAAGTAGTGAAAATCGCTTGGTAAAGTGACAACGAATTTGCAAATAAATAAAAACATTTAAGAAACTAGAAGAGACATGCCAAGGTCATTGGGTGTATGAATGAAAGTTGCAGAAGTAAATTCAACGAATACACAATACGATTTGTAGAGGGAATGTCCATATGACCATTATGTAGAACCGTTCACAAAGGTAAGGGTAAATACAATGAATTTACATAGTTTGTAGATATGAACTTACACAGTCCATAGAGGTAAAATTCATTCGTTTAAGGGTTGTAGATGCAAGGATAGAGTGGCCATTATTGAATGAGGAACATGCTGAAATGAAATTGCCAGGAAATGATATTTACACAATTAAGTTAGTCATTTAAAGATATAGATGCAATCGATGACGTATAATTATTTTCTTTTTCATCCATTACTGAATTACAATAGCCGAGTTAATGTTTTTATAGCAGTTACAATTATAATCGCCGAAGTAAATAAATTAAAAAAACCATTCAATCCAACAATATCCAAACACAGATTGAAGTTCATTATTTTTCATCTCAGAATACCACTATAAAAATACTGACAATAGTAAGAGAATGCCAGGGCCCTAAGAATAACTCATTGAAGGGATCGCAGGGATTCTATCAGTCGAGTGCATAAATTAAACAACAAGAAAACAAGATAATCAAACGTAGAGGCCATGTTGAAGGACGCAATTCAACAATCTGGAAAGGACATCCACAAAGGTATATGTCTGATAGGTTCACCTTTACTTCACCATCCTCACGTAGGAAAGCAGGGCGTTGAGATCCATAGGCATTTTAACACTAAGATGACAGCCGTAAATCAGGCTCCTAGCCAACTTCTTAGGCAAGGACCGGTGAGCTAGGGACGAAGGATAAACAAACTCAAGGTCACAATCAACACACAGGGTGGTCATGACATGTGAGAAAACAAGGCCATAGGAGACAACAACCAATGAGCTAGGCTAAGAAAATTTTTAGATATTAATCTAAACATCCAATATACTTACATATTCAACATGCATATCCAATCATAAAACCTACAACAATCTACCATTTAAATGAAGAAAGTATACAGTTGCCTATTCACCCACTCTGAATGACTTCCCGCGTGCTCCATGCAGCTCCCGCTCACCGACCGTCGAGACTTCACTGGTACCTCCCAGTCAATGCCAGTGTTACTCTTCTTCCCCCTTAGCCCCCCGAGCCACAAAGGGGCCACACACTATCTAGAGATTTCATATAGCTCCCACCTAAATTAAATTTCTTACTCCCTTCATGTTACAAGATTCAACGAAGATCTAATTAATATTTAAGTTGTTTTTATTTCAATTAATATTAATTTATTTCTCTATATATTTTTTTAAAGGTAGACCAAGTTTTACCACTAGCGTAATTTAGACTTAGACCTTAAATTTCTCACTGGGTGACATTTAATTTAAGGAAATTGTTTTAAAAATTATTTAACATGTTATTCATCTTAGGGCTATCTAGGATCATCCCTCTATCATCAACAAGGTGACATGCCCTTCAGGATGCACTAGGTGCTCCAAGGGTGCCACTCACCTCATATGTTCCCTTGGGCGATGTTCCCTTCAGGATGCACTAGGTGCTCCAAGGGTGTCACTCGCCTCATCTGTTCCTTTGCGCGGCGTTCCCTTCAGGATGCACTACATGCTCCAAGGGTGCCACTTGCCTCTTGACTGATTGGTAGACATCAATAACCCCTGGAGTCAACACTTCGCTAGGTGAACTTGTGGGAGACTAAGGGCCTCTAAGGAATAAGGCCCCACCTTATTACGCACCCCTTAGAATCATCATGAGTGACTGTCGTAGTCTTCCCTCACGACATCGTGGGTCCTCTCAAACTAGGTAATTGTTAACCTACAGTTCGAGCCATGACGGGAGTGATAGTAGGTTGTGGCAGGGTTGCTGTCCACACCTCTCCCTCAACCTCTCCAGTAGTCATGTGTGACCCCTTTACTCCATATGTGAGTCTGGTTGGCAAGCTATTGTCAGCTTGCATCATCAACAAATCATGTCAGAACATATCCATGTCATATCATCCAGTCAGATGTGCTAATATTCTAATAAAAACAATCGACCCCAATGTTACACTCCTTGACTCATTCCAAATCCCAAGCGGTTCCATCAATGCCTCTACAGCCTCAAGGTCAAAAACATTACACACTTAGTAAAATCTATTCAATAGCACCTGTCTATGTCAATGTAGTAAAACAACATGTCATGAACCCATAATGCATCATAATCAAAGTCAAAGGTTTTAATAGCATAATAATCCGGATCACTTGCGAGCAAGTGTCCTCAAAGAATAAGTTTGCTCAGTGCGCCAGATCAGGATGTTACAGGACCCCTTACTTATCTTTTTGTTGATTGATTCATGGTTGAATGTTTAGTTTTTGTGACTTCTTCTTTGATGTGGATTGTGAATCATAAACTTCTCAGTGGAATGACAATCCCTTGGTGAACCCAACTTCTAATTTCAATGACTTCTATATGTGTGTTTTTTTAATTATTGTGAAAAGTTTGCAGTTTTATCTTCTGTCACTTATCCCTTTAGTCATCAGTCCATGCTTGAGCAGTCGGCCAGGCACCAAATCGAAAATCATCACTTCGGTGTTTAAAGACTTGTAGATTCAAATGCCCTGCTTTTCTGTGCGTGGATGATGAGTGAAGGATAAGAATTTTCCATGTTGTCTATGGACCCCTTACTTATATTTTAGTTGATTGATTCATGGTTGAATGTTTGGTTTTTGCGTCATTTTCTTTGATGTGGATTGTGAATGATAAACCTCTCAGTGGAATGACAGTCCCTTGGCGAACCCAACTTCTGATTTCAATGACTTCTATGTGTGGGTTTTATTGATTATTGTGAAAAGTTTTTGGTTTTATCTTCTGTCACTTATCCCTTTAGTCATCAGTCCATGCCTGAGTAGTCAACCAAGATCCAAATCGACGGTCATCACTTCGGTGTTTAAAGACCTATAGATTCAAATGACCTTCTTTTATGTGCATGGATGATGAGTGAAGGATAAGAATCTACCATGCTTTCTATGGACCCCTTACTTATATTTTAGTTGATTGATTCATGGCTGAATGACCAGTTTGCGCCTTCTAATGAGTGATTACCTCTATGGATTGATTTTTTAAAGCTTTTATTTATCTCTGCGTTTTTAATTGCTTGAACTTGTGTACATCTCTAGAACTTTTTTTATAAACTCTGCATTGTGGATAGATATTGTGGAGTGATGTCAACATGAGATTATGCAAACATTCCTCGCAAATGCTCTAGGAATTCTCAAGAAGGAAGAATAATAACTCCTTCTTCAACTGAGACTCCGAGTGAGTACCAACAATCTCGTCAGAGGAGATTTTCAACCGAGTCTGTAAATAGATCAACTCCATAACCTGCTCAAACCAGTGTTATGGATGAATCCTTCTTAGATAGGTTTCACATCAACACTCCTACACCTGAGAATGTAGGGAATAGCTCTGGACAAGAGAATATTGCTGGTAAGTTTCTTAAATTTTGTTTATNATTTTGTTGTATTTAAATTTATGTGAGGTTAAATATTGAAGCTACTTTCAAATTTGTGTGTAGGCAATCAATTTAGAGCAAGGGGCAACAATGAGAGTGGTTGTCACGAAGATTCAAATGTCAGTGCAGAGGGTGAAGGTGGATTTAGGAGGCCGCATTATGAAGAAACAAAAGATTACACATGAACATCCACCTATCCTTCAGAATATGGCGATGAACTTCCCTAGGAAGGGAATACCGAAGCAATGACGCTTGAGCGATGCTCAAGTGTTAAAAAGAGGTTGGAAAATGATTTGGCAATCTTGGAAATTCCTTTGGAGAGCAAACAAAGTTTTCAAATTGTTTTGCATTCACTGCAAAACTTTATGGATGCATATCAAAAGATGGGGTCAACCACTGGCAATTTTGTTGATCTAATGAGGCGGTGAAAGTCAGAGGTGATGGGTCCTGAAAAATGGGAGAGAGTAAAAAAAAGAGTTTCAAAAGAAGACACCATCTCCATGTTCAATTTCAAAGAGCGCCCAAACCGAAAAATGTTGAAGGTGCAATATTTTAAGCACTTTGACTTTGTTGAACATCTGTATAATAGATTTTTGGCCGCATATGGAAAATTGTCGTGGAACGATGAGGTTCCACACTATTTTGCAAGACACTTTTTTGCCGAGTTTTTCTTGCACATGCACCTAGATTATACTAGTCTACCATCCAAATATTATAGGACTAGTAAAGGACATACATATGATCGTAAAGGGGCATATCGAAGTGCGACATTGCCGAGGCCTCCACAACCTTTAGTACATTGCCAAAAAGGGGCATTTGCATCACTTTCAGAGTTCCAGTCTACATCAGAAGTTGGCAAAGAGGCCAGGACTACAATCGGGGAAAATTTGGAAGATATGTTTTATGGTGTTGATGTTGGCATGAAGCGCCAGTGAGTAGAAGCCAATTCCTGGGCCACATTTGTTGATAAAACAGATGCAGACTTAGATGCAATGTCAGCAGAAGAAGTTTTGGAGTATGCCAAATTTTGTCGGGATGGTTGGAAGAAGGTCATTCAGAATGATGACCCAAATTGCAGATTGGTATGCGATATATTTAGGAAAATTTTGATGCATTTTATGATAGTTTACTTCGAGTTCTAGATTTAGATATCATTGTCTCTATAGAAATAATCAATTTCTTCTTGCCATTAATTATAGTTTGGAGATATTTTAAACGAATCTCCAGTCAGTAGGGGACTTGATTCGATAAGTTTGAATTTGGATGGATTGAATCGGGTATGTTTTTTCTAATAGTTGTTCAATATCCACTCTTTTGAATAAGAGATCAACAACATTTATAAATTTGTATAACTGTGAATACATTGAATCCTATATTTAGTTCTTAGTTGTGTTGTTCACAGCTCTCTATTCCATCTATTCCATCTCCTGGTACTTGGGCTGGCTTGTCTCAATTCTCATTGGGAGAGTTTGAAGCGGGTGGAAGTTCACATGTATCATTTAATGTCTTAAAATCATTTAAATTTAATGTGTTATATAATCATTTGAATATAATTTATCAAATTTTCAAATTTGAAATGTGTTATATAGGTTATTGTGGATAAGAGAGTGCATGAGAGTGTGTTTGGAGGAGAGATTGGGATTGAGGAAGCACCCAGATTAGGAAAGGATGTGTCCATTCAGGATGATTCATAAATATACGTTCTTGAATTTTATCAAAATTTTGTTTTCTCAAATTTATAGTTTGACCTTTCCACAATTATTTTGAATTATGTATAACTCCTAGATAAGTTTGTCATTGTCTTAAATGGTGTACACTCAAACTTATTTAAGGTTAGATCATGATGAACACCTAATTTTGAACTTGAATATGTTTGAATATTTGAGAACAGATTCTATCCCACATCAGAAAAGAGAAAGTTTCTAAATTTTCCTCGATTACAGTCCTTGCTTTCTTGTCCAAGAATGATATAGTATTATATGAGAACATCTATTCCATCGAAGAAAGAGAAGATAAGTAATTTTTGGAAGAATGGTATTTAAAATGGAGATTTGTGAACCTTTTTAGATAATAAGTAGTTTTTTGGAAGAATTGCTTAATATGGAGATTTATGAGTCCTTTAGTTTGAAAGGGCATCATGAAATTTGATTATATGACCATTGCAGAAGAAGATGAGAAGTATTTAACTACTGAGGAGAATAGTATTTTATTAATGTGTAAATATGATCAAATAACAACACCTGGGATGAGAATTACATCTAAGGATTTGGGACTTTATCCACAAGGAAAATTTCCAGAAGGATTTTGGACTGTATCCACAAGGAGATAAGTATTTCTTTGGAAGAATGACTTAATACATGGGATTTGTGAATTATCTTCATACACAGTTCTATATTTATTTTCATATTATTATCTAACTCTAACACACATTTTGTTTTACCAAGAACACAATAACATCACTTGGGATGAAAATTTCACCTCAACAATTTGGGACCTTATCCACAAGGAGAATTTCACCTCAAGGATTTGAGACCTTATCCACAAGGAAAATTTCACCTCAAGGATTTGGGACCTTATCCACAAGGATTTGAGACTTTATCCACAATGAGATAAGTATTTCATTGGAACAATGACTTAATATGGAGATTTGTGAACTTTATTCAAAAAATAACTTCTATATTTATTTTAGATAAGATTTACAAATTTTTTTAAATCATGTACTCTTAATTGGAGAGTAACTAGATCTTAAATCTTGTGGTTGGTTA
>JASDQU010404728.1:0-10580 GCA_032191745.1 Picea mariana | reverse complement strand
GAACAGACACACCCGGGCAATGTGACATTGTCCGTCTTTTAGTAGTTTAGTTTCCATGTAGAATTTCCTATGGATGCCTGTTGATTTTCTTTTGGTTTCAGGACGCCATATATGAACACGGAGAAACTGGTAGAACTTGCAAAATTGGAGTTCAATATCTTTCGGTCTTTACAACTGAAAGAGTTACAATGTCTCTCAAGGTGATCAGTTGTCATTGGATATCATCTGCAAATAATTTGGTGAAAAATTCGATAAAGTAAATCCATGAAGTTTGTATGTGTAGATGGTGGAAAGATTATGGTTTCCCTAAGCTGACATTCACACGGCATCGTCACGTGGAATATTACGCTATGGCTTCTTCCATTGCAATTGATCCTAAACATTCAGCATTCCGACTCGGATTTACCAAAATGTGTCATCTTGCCACGGTTCTCGACGATATCTACGACACCTACGGAACAATAGACGAGGTCGAACTCTTAACAGCAGCAATAAAGAGGTGAGAATTGGGTCTAACTGTAGAGACTTATTTTACAGTCTAGTATTTTTCGTTATACATAATTCTTATGAACAGATGGAGTCTACAATTTTAAGATGTATGGATGGAGTTGTATAACTCTGGAGTAATAGTTAAGTTATTTTTAGGTTTTTTTTTGGTGATTTCATTTTAAATTTTTTGATAATTTAAATTAAATTTTGATTGATTTTCTGAGTATTTGGTTGATTTAAAATGGGGTAAAATCCTAAAATAAGGTTATGAAATACATGGAACTTTGATCCATTAAAAACTTAATCTACCTTTAAAATCTAACCTAATTCAGTTCATTATTTTACTTAAAAAATCAATCCATTTGCTCCTGAATTAACCTACTCCCTGTATATATAACTTGAACGGTACATTTCTCATAATATAATTAATATAAATTCATTTTTTTTTTAAATTTTTAAATTAAAATATTTTAGAATCTCACAACTTTTAATAAATCTGAAATTAAGATACATATTTTATACCGAAGATCAAGTCGATGAATATTAGAAGCCTCTGTGCAGACACCAAGCGACTTGACCAAAAGTGATGTGTATAATGATCAGATGGGATCCGTCTTCAATAGACTGCATTCCAGAATATATGAAAGGAGTTTACATGGCGCTTTACGACAGCGTAAACGAAATGGCTCGAGAGGCAGAGAAGTCCCAAGGCCGAGACACGCTCAGCTATGTTCGACGGGCTGTATGGAAAATAAATAAATATTTGTTTGCGAGAGCGTTAACTTGGCCAAGTATTTCACTGAGTGATGATTAGCTAATTTGTTTTACTTGTGCTGTGCAGTGGGAGGCTTATATGGATTCATATTTGAAAGAAGCGAAGTGGATTTGCAGTGGATATCTGCCAACGTTCGAGGAGTATCTGGATAACGTGAAAATTAGCGCAGGTTTTCGCACAGCCATATTGCAACCCATCCTCACGTTGGGCGATCCCCTTCCTCATCACATCCTTCAAGAAATTGACTTTCCATCCAAGTTCAATGAGGTGGCATCTGCCATCCTTCGACTGAAAGGTGACACTCGCTGCTACAAGGTACTCTTCATAACCTTCTGTATCAAATCAAATGGAACAAGTTCTGTGTATAGAATTGGAACACTGACACCGGCATGGCGAATTTAGGCGGACAGGGCGCGTGGAGAAGAAGCTTCGTGTATATCGTGTTACATGAAAGACAATCCTGGAGCAACAGAGGAAGATGCTCTCAATCATATCAACGCCATGGTTAATAACTTAATAAAAGAACAAAATTGGGAGTTACTCCGACCAGATCACAATGTTCCTATCTCTTCTATGAAACATGCTTTTGACGTCAGCAGAGCTTTTCATTACGGCTATAAATACCGAGATGGGTACAGCATTGCCAGTATTGAAACGAAAAATTTGGTAACCAGAACCGTCCTTGAGCCTGTACCTCTGTAACCACACCTCAAATCTATAATAAGTTCCTACTTGATTTAGGTTTGGAGCTCAGGTAAATTGGTCAGCTACTAAAGTTGTGTCCATAATATATGAAGGAGGTAGAATTAAAGATGTTTATAGTATATAATATATGAATGAGGTGGAGTGAAGTAGATTGGGTGCATAACATACCCAATATTAAGTCCATATTACATGATAAAATATGTGGGTTCATTATGGTACAATTATTGTAAAATTGAGTGTTAATGTAATACTGTTATTTTAAAATGAAAGTGTTTTTTATTCTTTACTTTATTGTAATCATAAATATTTATAAAGATTTAAAGATTTTTTTTTAAGGGATTTTAAAGTTTTGTCTAATTCTTAATTTCATTATTTATGGTGAGAGTTCATTCTTATTTATGTCTGGCGAACCAGGCAGACATTGATCCAGGCTCTGTCTCTCACAGTTTACCTTTGACTTGCAGCTGGTGACCCAGGCATCCCTACAGTCCTTACCGAACTCCAGACCGCTTGGCGTTTCACCTTTTACCTGTCTGTCTACCTTGCCACAGTGGATAGTAAGTAGTATTTTACTTGTCGGTTTTAGTATACAGTCTCTATTGCACCGGCTGGATCACGTTTTTTTTTCTTCTTTTTGTCCTCTAGTCCAGATAGGGACCGCTCCACTGTCTTTATCTGTGCTTTCAGCTACCTGTCCCGAACCGTTCCCAGGTGTATCCTGTGGGCCTTCTGCGGTCCCCAGTCTTCTCCACTAGCAATGGACGCTTTGACCAAAGCACTTTTGAACCCCACTGATGAAGTCATTTGGAAACAGACTGGTTTTTTTGAGCAAGTGGATTCCCTTGAACGAGGGACTCCGACCCTCCCTCCCAAACCTTTTTCTTCTTGCAGTACCTTTTTATCTGGGAAACCAGTTGTGTCAGAACTTACAGCACAGCCCAGTGCTCCTCTTCCGAGATCCACTCACACTACTTCTGACAGGACTCCTCCTTTTCACTCTACTAATCCTGCTGAGCTTGAGAATCTTAGGCACTCTCATTCCGCTTGCCGAGTGCCTCACCAGGGTCGCAAGGCTTGGAAGGCCAACAGGAAAAATAAGAGACTGGTTCTTGGAGATGGAGTAGGTTTAGAAAACCTCTGCAAAATGTCTCTGTGTGCCCTGGTAGGCCGCATTTCTTACAAAGCACTGAGCCCACCCCCTCTTGAGGACTGGGTTAAAACTGAGTGGTCTCTTGTCTTAGGTTACTGTCCTGAAGTATTGTACTTAAAAAAAGGTTGGCTTGGCTTCCTTTGTAGAACTCCGGAAGATGCAACCCTGTTATTATCCTCTTCTTGGGTTTTTGGGGGCAGCAGTCTCATGCTGAAGCGCTGGAGATTGGCTTTCAATCCTGACATGGACTACTTCCAGTACAGACATATTTGGGTGCTCCTTCCAGGGCTTCCTCTCCACTTTTGGACTAAAGAGGCCATCAAAGTGATAGGGGATACTTTGGGAAAGTTTATCTCCTTTGATTCTGGTTTGCTATCGGGCTCCTCGCGGAAGATGGGTAAAGTACTGGTGGAGATTGACATCACTGCAGGTCTGCCTGAAAACCTCGAGATTGTTTGGAGGGGTCGAAAGTCCCTTCAAACCCTGGATTATCTTGGCAACTCATGTCGAGAAACGGGACACCTCCGTCGTAACTGTCCAGGTAAGACAGGGTCTCTCCTTTCTGAAGAAGCAGACTTATACCTCAATCCTCCGGAATACATGACGACTGACCCTTCCCTTGAGCATTTGAACACCCCCCTGGTTCCTCCGTCCCCTCCTTTACCTGGTCACCCGGAATCTTTGACGTTCAAGCTCTTCAATCTTAGTCCATCCTTTTATTATTCACTCTCCTCTCACGAAAGGGAGTCCATCAACAATTTCCACTGGCTCTCGGCTCCCCTTCCCACTTCCCCTGCTCCAGCCCTAGGAGGTTTACAAACTGCCTGCACTTCCAGCAAAGTGCTCGACACTAAACTTCACCAAACCTCTGACCTATCTCCCCCATCGAACCTTTCACCCTCCTTGCAAATTCCCCTTCCAGCATAAGAGAGTGGGCAGCCCAGTTCACCGAATCCTTTCATTGGGCCGACCGAGTCCCCAGCCTTTCTACCGGGCTACAGTCAGCCGCTCGAGAATGAGGATCTTCTACTGTCAGCGATGAGCTCGGAGGCCTCTCCTTCAATCTTGTCAGGTTCTATGACTCAGCTCCAAGCCTACAGGGGAAACGAGCCATTATCAGCACCAACGTTGGAGGGAGTCTCCTCGACACAGCTTTCAACTTTGGAAAAGAAGTCTTTCGCTTGGTCGCGTGGCCTGGGTGTAGAGTTATCCCCTCTACAAACCAGAAGCGCTCGAAAAAAGAAAGATAAGATTGTTTCTCAACAGTCGGCCCCAACAGATCCTTCACTTCCTGAAACTGCCCCCCTTAGAGCGCTGAAGGCTATCGCACGTTCCAAATGATTGTGCTCTCATTGAATGTGCGTGGGATTAGAGGACTTCACAAGAGAGCCTCTTTTCGGAAACTGCTCCTTAACTCCAAACCAAATCTCATTCTTCTCCAAGAAACACTTTCTTCTGATCACTGTTCCAGAGCTTTTATACACTCCTTCTGCCCATCCTGGTCTTCAACGGCTGTTAGCTCCATCGGCAATTCTGGAGGACTGCTAGTGGCATGGGACCCGGTCTTTTTTGATTTGATTCCCTTTATCACTTGTGGGGGCATTCTGCTGAAGGGCCGATGTCTTGCCATCAACCAAGAGATAGCGGTTTTAAATGTATATGCGCCTTGTATGGACAAGTCACGTTTTTGGAAGCGACTTGCAGAAAGTGGCTTACTTGCCATCCCTAACCTTATCCTCGGTGGTGATTTTAACTTGACTCTTTCATCAAACGAACACTGGGGAGGCTTACCTCTGTCAGCTACAGTTGGGGCGTATTACAGAGATCTATTTGCATCCTATAACTTGGTTGACATTCTGCCGAGCTGCATTGTTCCTACTTGGCGTAACGGATGCGCTGGAGAGGAGGCTATTGCCAGAAGATTAGACCGATTCCTAATTTCCGACAATCTTCTATCTTCCGCTACTTTTCCTACTTCCTGGGTGGAGTATCCTTATTACTCCGATCACGCTCCTATATTCCTGAAGCTCAATAGCCCCCTACATACTTTTTCTGTTCCTTTTAAGTTCAACCAACATTGGTTGGCTTCGGAGAGCTATAATGATTTGGTCCGTATTGTTTGGACTGATCCTCGTTTTCAGTTAGAAGCAAACCCGCAGCGGCGCATCCAGTGGAAACTCAAGGATTTAAGAGCCCGCACAAGGTCTTGGAGCTTCCAAAAGAAAAATTCGGAGGAGGCATTTATAAAAAAGATCGACCTGGAGATTAAAGGGATTATTCATCGGTCTTCTACTTCAGCCCTGTCCATTGAACATTCCGCTTATTTAAAAGAGCTTGAGCAGCGCAGGGATGTCATTTTAAAAGAAGAGGAATTGACTTGGAGACTCCGCAGCCGAGCAACCTGGCTCAAATGGGGAGATTCAAACACTAAATTTTTTCACAAGCTAGCCAGCTACAACAGGGACAAAAAACGCATATGGTCTATACAAAGAGAGAATGGAGAGATGCGTCGGGGTCAAGAGGAGATCAAGTTGGAGGCGTTTTCTCATTTCAAAAAGCTCCTTGGAGATAACGGCTCCCTCCATCTTCAAGAAAAAGTATTAACAGCCAGCCTGTACCCAAGATTGGTCTCAGACTTAGAAGCTGCTGATCTGTACAAGCCTGTCTCCCTTCTGGAGCTAAAACTCATTTTGTTGCATTTCAAAAAGGAGAGAAGTCCGGGCCCTGATGGCTGGACGACAGAGTTCTTCTCTCATTTCTTTGATCTAGTGGGACCGGATCTCCTTTCGATGGTCGAAGATGTTCGTATCAAAGGCAAGATACTCAAAAATTTAAACTCTACTTTTCTGGTTTTGATTCCCAAAGAAAATAATGCTGTCACCTTTAATGATTACAGACCAATTTCCCTGTGTAATCTTATCTACAAGCTAGTTTCAAAAGTCATCGCAAATCGCTTGAAACCTTTTCTGGAAAAGAGCCTTTCACCGGAACAGCTCGGGTTTCTTAAAGGCGGGAGAATTCAAGATGCCATAGCAACGGCTCACGAGTGCATTCACTCTATTAAACAGAAAAATATGAAGGCTCTAATCATGAAATTAGATCTAAAAAAGGCTTTTGACTGTATTGACTGGGCTTTCTTGAGGCTTACTCTTCTTGCTGTTGGTTTTGGGGACAAGTTCACTGAATGGATACTAGCTTGTGTCACGAGTGCAAATTTTGTGGTGCTGATCAATGGAGAAGCGACTAATTCTTTCAACAGTGAAAGGGGACTCCGACAGGGCTGTCCTCTTTCCCCTTACCTCTTCATTCTTGTTATGGAAAGTCTCAGCCTTCTCCTTGCAAAATCCTTTGCTGAACAAAAGATCTCAGGTATAAAGGTGTCTAGATTCTTTAAGATTTTTCATCTATTGTTCGTAGACGATATTCTTCTTTTGTCAAAAGCTGAGCCAACTGAATGGATAGTTATTCTGGACGTTCTACAAGTTTTCTGTACTGTTACGGGGCTGTCCATCAACGCCACAAAATCCTCGGTCCATTTTTGGGGAGTTTCGGAGGCTGAGCTCTTACTACTCAAAAGCACCATCCCTTACTCTTTTATTGATTTGAAAAAAGGCTTCTGCTACCTGGGCTATAGGTTGTTGCCGAGAGCCTCCACTACTGCTGATTGGAGTTGGCTTGTGGCACTTTTTGAAAGGAAGATAACTCACTGGTGCTACAAGTGGCTGTCTCTTGGGGGGCGTTTTATCTTAGTCAAATCAGTACTTGAGGGGCTGGTTGTTTACTGGATGACACTTGAGCGTATTCCAACCAAAATTATTGTTATTCTTCGAAGACTTGCTTGCAACTTCTTATGGAATGACAGGATTGATAAACATAGCTTCCACCTTTGCAAGTGGCAGTCTCTCTTCAGCCCCCGTAAGGCAGGAGGCTGGGGACTCAAGAATCTGACTTTGTTCAACTCGGCCCTTCTGGCTTGCTCCTTTTGGAGAGGTGTTTCCATTAGAAGCATTTGGCAGAGAGTAATTTCTGCAAAGTACCTTGGTAGCCTTTCCCTTACTCGCTGGCTAAGAAGGCCCTCCCTGGAGACGAAACGGGCTTCTCCTTTTTGGAAGGGTTTGATCTCTTCCTCCCCGGTGGTACTTCACTGGCTCCGTTGGAAGCCTGGCTCAGGTTCCGAGATCCTTCTCGGTAGGGACAAGATCCTTGGACTGGAGGATCTTTCCATCCTCTCGCCATTGCTCAAATCTCAGCTCGAAAGTAATAGTCTCCACTGCCTTGCACAAGTAAAGGTGGCCACTTACAATGATTTTCTCCAGGACAGCTGGTGCACTAGCAGCGCTCTTCAGCTTCCTCAACCGATTGCAAGGGAGTGGGATTCTTATACTAGAGCTCTGAAAGAGGCTGGAATCTCGCTTGCTGATTTCCCTGATTCTCTACTGTGGGCAGGGGGGGATGGATCTGGGATCTTGTCAGTTAGCAATGCCTATGAGGCCCTCCATCAAAAGGTTGATTGCATTCAAGCGAGCCCGCTGTATCTTTCTCTTTGGAATTGGCCCATTCCACTAAAGATAAAATTCTTTGTTTGGCTTTGTTTAAAGAACAGACCGCTCACCTGGGAGGCAATCCAAAGAAGAGGCAGGCAGGGCCCTGGCCGCTGTCCCCTTTGCACCTCAGCCATAAAAGATTTAAACCACCTTCTGATCCATTGTGAATTTACTGTGACTGTTTGGATGCGCATACTTCATTTTATGTCTCTTCCCTTGGTCTGGAAGGGTGTTTCTGTCTATGAGTGTTTTGCAAATTAGCATTATAGAAAATCGGCCCCTGTTTTCCTGGCGGCCACAGTCTGCTGGTGGATCTGGATCGAAAGAAATATGTCTATTTTCGAGGGTCTGCCTCCCTCTTGTCAAGCAGTCTTCCACAAAGTTCTCTCCAACTTCAACTGGCAGCCGTCCTCCCAAAAGGTGATTCATTCAAAAGTTGTTGATATACAGTGGACGGATGGTACCATTTTTGTTTTCTTTGACGGTGCTACTCTCTCCAACGGTCTCTGTTGTGGGGCAGGAGGCACTTTCAGAGCCCACAAGTCAAGGACTACAAACTGGTTCCTAAATTGTGGAGCCGGAACCAACAACAAAGCTGAGCTCTTGGGATTATGGGTTTCTCTTTCACTCGCAATTTTTTGGTCTTTAAACCATATCTGTGTTTTGGGAGATTCTAAACTTGTATTAGACTGGATTAATCAAAACAGTGAGCTCAACTCTGTCCACTTAGAAGGATGGAAACTGAAAACGAGGTCGTTGGCAAAAAAAATTTCCGACATACAATTCTGCCATATTCCCAGGGCTCACAATGGGGCTGCTGATGCTCTATCAAAAAGGGCTCTTAATGTTGTGGTGGGTAGGCTCACTGTCTACCACTGTGATAATGATTTTGTAAGTCCAGTTTCATCCTACAATCTCTTCGAAGGAGATGGTAGTCTCCTATAATCCTGCTGTTTTTTTTCATTTCCAGATTAGAGCCATTGCATCTTTCTCTGTTGGGGGATGATGGTGAAGGTTCTCTGCCCTTTCCTAGATCTCAGTCAGCTCCAGGGGCGCTATTATGTTTTTGACTGTGGGTATATTTCCAGAACTTTGGTGTCATAGCTCTTACTGCTGGGAGTATAGATCGATGCCTCTTTGTATCGATTTTTCTGCAGTTGATGGTTCGCAATTCTCCAGCGATGGGTTGCACAACATTACTGGGCGTATATTGACAGAGTATTTTTCAGTTTTTTGGTATCATAGTTTCTCTCTGCTGGGAGTTTGTTATTTGGCTTCTGTTTTCGTTTATTACAGCAGTTGATGTTTTCGCCATCCTCCAGCGTTTGGGTGGCTCAGCTTCTCTGGGCGTTTTATTGATGGACTTGGGAGTCATTTTTTGTATGGTGACCAACTAGTATGGATGAACTGGTTCTCCATTCCCTTCAGCTGTTGCTTTTGTATTGTAAATGGGTTTATACATTATATAAATTCGAGTGAATTTTTACATGGAAAAAAAAGTGAGAGTTCATTTTTATTTTCATAAACATTAGTTTTTTTCTTTAAATTAATAATTAAAGAAAACTATTTTTTATCTTTTAATTTAAAATTGAAGATTTCTTTATAAACAATGTTTAGGATTCTTTTATTCTTTATTTCTAGGTGTCATTATAAGTTGTCTTTAAATCTAATAGTGATAGTGCTTTTGGTACCATCAAGATTTTGAAGAGTGTCCTCCCCTTAAATTCTTGAGTGTTTTAGCCAAGAAAGAATAAAAGCCTTTATATGCTATCCTCTCTTAATCTTAAGTGACTTTTACTAGAATCACAAGCAATGTTGGGAAGCTTTTTATCCTTTGTATTGGTTAACTTATGCTTGTATATTAGGTAAGTAATATCATAACTATGCTCTAAATAAATTAGACCTAAAGATGAAAATGGGATAGTAGGTATTGCTCTTAATTTTGAGAGTATAAATTATAAAGTGTTTTTGAATTTGTTCAATTTTTCTCTAAGTTTCTCTAGAAATATCCAAACTCCAAACTTCACATCCATATAGGATAAATACAATAACAAAGGTATCAAAGTGGAACTTTTTTGTGGGAAAAACAATATCTACTTCTTTATAGTGGAATTTAGGTTTTTCAACTGTAAATTTTAATGACAAAAATCAGCAAGCTAATATTCTGTTATACACTTAGCAACCTAGAGATAATTGTCTTGCATGAACTCTGAATTGTCTAAAACCCACATTCAAAAATTTCCATCAGCAGAAATACACATTGCTAAGTAATTATGCAGCAGAAATAAACACAATGAACAACATTCAATCACCCATGAATAACTCAGAAATTTAATGTGGGGAAACTCAATGAGAGAGATAGACTCTATTATTCAGCTTCAGGAAAGTACATAACAGTAGCAATAACACTTTTCCAACCAAGAGAAAAACCACTTACAACACAAAATCTGTCGCACCAAAATCTGCCTCTATTTCTGTGCCACAGTCCATACAATTGTACGGATTTGTTGAAAACATCACCTCGTAAAATGTGCTTAGAACAGGAGGATGTACCCTTTTTTATGTACCCTCTTTTTGTACGATCGACCTCCTTCAGAAATATGCCTCGAAAAACGTGCAACAAGCTGCCTCAATTTTTGTGCACAAGTTTTTTGATGTACAACTTGTACGGATCCATACAGTATGGCCTATACCAGCGAAAACACAACTACAAACCAAAACAAAAATCCCTCATTGAGATTTGTGCCCTAGCTCTCTTGGGAAACATGCCCTTCTTGCTGCCCTATTTTCTCTCTCAAGCTTACTCTGAAATCTCTCAAACTCCTTCTCTCAATGTGTTTTGCACACTACCGAATGTATTCTTTTATAAATCTGAAAATGACATTTTCCCTCCAAAGTATCTTTTCACCTTCCCCTA
>JASDQU010404726.1:0-10693 GCA_032191745.1 Picea mariana | reverse complement strand
ACTTCATGAAGCATTATGGGCCTACAGAACTACCTGGAGAAATACTACAGGATTCTCTCCTTATGAATTAGTTTATGGAAAGAGTGTTGTATTTCTTGTGGAATTTGAAATCAAAACCTTAAGGACTGCTTCAGCTGTCAACCTTGATTTGACCGATGTACAGATAGCTAGGTTGCAGTAGCTTAATGAATTGGATGAAAAAAGACTAGATGCCATTCATCAGACAACTATGATTCAACAACAAAGATCAAAATGGCATGACAAAACTATTAAGCATAAGCAATTCCAAAAAGGTAATTGGGCCCTACTGTATGACTCTCGGTTTAAATAATTTCAAGGGAAACTACGTACAAGATGGCTTGGACCCTATGAAGTAGACACTGTTTTCCCCAATGGAACAGTAAGGCTTCTCACAATCGACGACTCTAAAACACCGTTACTTGTAAATGGTCATCGGCTCCGTCTGTACCAACGCCCTATTTCCAAAGAAGATTTTAAGGCCACATGTGTGGCAGACGCTCAGTACCTCTTTTTAGAGGGGGCTCCTACCCCTCATTGCAATTAATTCTTTTAATTTAATTTCTTTAGTATTAGATTAGATTTCGTCTATTAATAATCCCTGTTAAGAAATACCATGTTACAATTGATTTTTGTAGATTCTCGATCAAAGAAAAGGCCTACTAAGGAAGGACGATCTTACTTCAAGAAGAGCAAAACTCCCCCATCGCTGAAACACCACTGTTCAACAACCCTTCACCATTTTCCCTTTGCTGAAACACCACTGTCAGCAACTTTTCATCATTTTCTCCATTGCTGAAACACTACTGTTCAACAATTCTTCACATTTTCCCATTGACGAAACAACACCGTCCAACAATTGTTTTTCCTTCTTTCTATTGTTGAAACACCACTGTTCAACAACCCTTCGCCATTTTCCCCATTGCTGAAACACCACTGTCAGCAACTTTCCACCATTTTCCCCATTGCTGAAACACCACTGTCAACAACTTTCCACCATTTTCCCCATTGCTGAAACACCACTGCCAGCAACCTTTCGCCATTTCTCCCATTGCCGAAACTCCATTGTTCCGCAATTCTTCACATTCTCCCGTTGATGAAACATCACTGTTAGCAACTTTTCCTCATTTTCCCATTGACGAAACAACACCGTTCAACAATTGTTTCGCCCTTCTTTCTATGGCTGAAACACCACTTCCTCAACAGTATTCTGCGACATCACTCTTCAACAAACATTTCTCTATTCTTCCTATCACTAAAGCACCAACTTTTCAGCAATCTCTGTCATTAAGCCTTTGCGCTTTCATACTATATTTTGTCCTTGCAGTCAACAAATCCTTGATACAATTCATCTAACAAATCAAAAGTCTCCGCCACGACCACTGCAGAATTATTATGGACAGGCATTGTATTTTGTTTAAGTACGAATCAAAAGGTAAAGGCGAGGTATGTAAATTCTATGTAAATACAATTAAGCTATAGTTAATGAGAAGATTCCAAATCATTATTACCACTCGTGTAAAATCATTATTAGCTGCACTTAAAGGGGGGGAGGAAATGTCAAATTTGTATACCATCATTTCACACGAATTAACCACCGCCATTCCTATTTACCATCCTTTCGGTTGTTTCACCACCATTTGCATGCCTTCACTCGAAAAAATTACTCTGCACAGAAGCTGTTACTCGACTCTTTGACGATGTATTTTACTGAGCTGTTAGCTATGGGAGGCTCTGTTATACGGTACGAACCCACCACAAAAACCCTGTTAGAACTGTATCCAGAAGCCTATCAAATGTTTCTGCAGCAGGATGGCTCAGTTATTTTCAGAAACTCCAGGGGTTTGATCAACAACAGGTTCTGCAATTTGCTCAAAATCTCCAGGAAGATCATTCCATTGTTCAAGGGGTTCGCATTTCAGTTACAGAAGAGGATATAGCGTAGGTTTCGGGTCTCCCTACCAATGGCATTAGCTTGTTCAGCCGCAAACATATCATCCTCAATGCCCAGCAGGATTTCCTCTTTCCAGGGGAACAAATTAAACATAAAGGCCGGGGTGTCCGACTCAGCTCGTTGCCGCCTCCCTGGCCGAAAGTTGCAAAATTCGTCAAACACTACCTCACCTGCGAAGGCTGATACTAGGTAGTCTACCAGCACGATTTTGTCCTGTTGTCTCATTTACAACATAATAGATTGGTGAACATTCCTTATTATCTGCTCAATTGTCTTAAAAATATGTCACACTATTGTAAAAAGGCTAAATATCCCGCCCTTTCACTCACCCATCACCGTCTTGTTCAACTCCTTATCCAAAAGGGTTTTGCCCAACAAAACCCTCCACTAAACAATCCACCCATAGATCCCCAAGAAGCTGCTGAAATTCCTGAAAATCTTCAGGAACAACAACCACAAAACCCTCCAAATTCTCCAGAAATACCTAACAGTCCACCTTCAGACCCAATCAACTCAATTAACCCCCCTACCATACCAAGCCCGCCCCACTTTTTACCAGAATCATCCACTCCTGCCCTTCATATTCTCAGTGATGATTCTGAACCAGACAACTCTCCCTGTCCCATCATTGATGAAAAACCCCCATGCAAACGAAAGCAAATTCCTTTCTTTCCACCCTTTTTACAAAGAAAATGAATAAGGGCCTCAACAAGGGCAGCCACTACTTCCACTACCCTAAACCCCCAATCCATCCGACTAATACCCCGTACACCACCAACCTCCCAAATGCCAGAATCTTTGCCTATTCCACCCACGGGCACTGAAACACAAGAACCAGATGCCCAGGGTGTTGCGACATCATCCGTTTCAAATCAAGTAGCTGAAACACAAGAACCAACTACTCACCAAGTAGCCGAACCACAAGAACCAACTACCCAATTCATAGCTGAAACACAAGAACCAACTACCCATTCAGTAGCTGAAACACAAGAACCAGCTACTCATTTAGTAGCTGAAACACAAGAACTAGATACTCATTCAGTGGCTGAAACACAAGAACCAGCCATAGCTGTCACACAAGAACCTGCTACATCTGAAACACAAGAACCTGCTACAGTTGAAACACAAGAACCAACTGCTGATATTGATACTGAGATGCAGGAATCAGAGGTCCAAGGTGCTGCAACATTACTTTTCTTACATCAAGAAGCTGAAACACAAGAAGCAGCTACCGATCCTGTAGCTGCTCCACAAGAACCAGCTAGTACGGTTGTGACTTCTACACAAGAACCAGTCACCCCTCAACCAGAACCAACAATGGCCTCAGTCTTACAAGAAAATGAGTTCCTAAAATCTCAACTAGAAGCCTACAAGCAAGAGCTAACCGCAGCAAGGGAAGCCTATGAGAAGGAACTCAATTTGTACACCCTAGCTCGCACAACAACCATGTCAGAGGGAACTACAACAGAGAATCCGTGTAGAGAATATATGTGCTGTCAATGTGGGGACATCTACTATCAAGCAGGATACAAAGTAATTCAAATTCCAATGCCAGGAGCTGCCCCTGCACTTACAACGTTTGCAGTCAAAGAAGAAAAACATGCTGTTACACAAGAACCAGCTCTAGCTGTCACACAAGAACCAGCTACAGCTGAAACACAAGAACCAACAGGACCTTCCAAAATTAAGACTGAACCCTGGCCTTCAACAGATGTCAAATCTGAAACCCCTGCTCTTGTTAACAAAGCTGTACAAACATTGCCTATTGATGCATATGCCCCTCCCAGCTAGATCAATACCCACACCTTTGTGGAACAAGCCACTCAGACCCTACCTCATCCTACTACTTGCAATGTTGAAACACAAACTTAGACCCTACCTCAGCCTACTACTTGCAACGCTGTAACACAAACTCAGACCCTACCTCATCCTACTACTTGCAACACTAAAACACAAACTCAGCCATGGGCTGAGCAGACAATAATAGAAAAATGGAAAAAAGAGTCTGTTGTTACACAGGCCAAAAGCCTGCAAAAACACAGACAAATTTGGATAAATCATACCTACTCAAATTGGGAAGCTTTGGAGCAAACACGCCAGGAAGCTCGTACCCTTAAGAAACAGAACAAAGAGCTAAAAGGTAGAGTGCTTCTGATATTTGACTTGGCACAAAAGCTATTGGCTGTAAGGAAACCATCCTGTAATTACTCATTGTTCCTCATGGAATGACTTACATGGTTTCAGATCAAATCAATCATAGAATGCATACCCCATGCAGTGTTACATCCAACAGATTTTGTCAAAACCTTTGCAGAAGCCTCTGCTATGGATTAGCACCTCCTCTGTGAAGCATATTTTCATAATGAGGCCATCCCTGAGGACCGACAACTTAACCTTCACCCTCTTGTCGATGACATCCATATTCGGGCACTCACCTCCTTCCTCAACAATCAGATTATATGGCAGGATGACTTCCTAGCTTCCAAGCATAATGAGGATAACCACCTTCTCTGGATAAGGCCAGAACCACAAAATGTTTCCTCCTTTGTTACAGAGTATTATTAGTTTTTAAAGAAACCAGGGATGACTCAACACATTCAACAACTATAGACAATAGTGCTTCAGGATTGTCAACACTTCATCAGATCCACAGAGATTGCTGCCCTACAGGCAAACAACATGTTTTGACAACAATCTACTAAGAAAAGATAGGAACACAATCCTTTTAGCCCCACTAATCTTGAGATAGCAATCTCCAGGGTACCTAACTACATCAAGTGTGTTCAGCAATGTGTTGAAAGCTGGATAGGGTACCGGTTTTATTTTCCTATCCTCTGGTTGCCAACAGAGAGATATCAAATTCATTATAAGTTGCCTAAGAAGACAGAAACAACAGCTTGGCAAAGATTACAACGCATTCAAGGGTTCAGAGATCCAACAGACAACACCTCCCACAGCTACTGCTTGAGTAACTTGCACGCTCAGAGTCGGTATCCAGACTCTGATTCAGAGTGAAGTTGCCTGAGGACATGCAACATTTTAAGTTGGGGGGGATGTTAGGACCACACAATGTACCTTTTTGCTCACACTTTTTGCCACCATTACACTCTTGTTTCACTCACATTTTAACTCACATTNACTATATGTTTAATCTATTTTGCATATAATTTTATATTACTCTCGTACTTAACCATTGATCAGAAATGTATAAGTGCTGAAACAGTTCGAACTGCAGATTAGCATTGAGGCCTGTTGCTGAAACAGTCTGTGGACCACGATGCTGAAACAACAACTCACACAGAAGAAGTTGTTACACAGTCCATGGTCAATGATGCTGAAACAACAACTCACACAGAAGAAGCTATTACATAGCCCGCGGTCTACGATGCTGAAACAAAAACACAAAACCGTTACATTGACCACGACAGCCGCACCTTGAGCTAGCATCAACCATCGCTGCTGCCTGAGACCAAGTTGCTGAAACAGTCCGAACGCAAATCCCGTGGCTGAAACAACCCGCGATTTGCGATGCTGAAACAACATACAACAACCATAACAAGAAGACAAATAAAGAAGCTGTTACTCCATCCACAACAACAACACCTCACTCAACACTTGTAATAGAATTCTTTTGCGGGAGACTAGGATATCCTATTCTAGTTTAGAAAGTCGATATGACTAAGAATAGGACTCCGATGTACACCTGTAAATTGTTAATCAAATTGTATCAAAGGGATTCTTCTCTTTAAATAAGAGGAAATCACCATTAGAGATCACCTTCTGTTTTAGCTAAGAAAGGATTTACAGAGAAGGATGTGTTTTACTTCAGATTGTAATATGATACAATTGACAGATGAATAAAAGACCATTCTGAGCATTTCTCTCTAGTTCCTTTCGTTTCAGGGGAATCTTGTGAGAAGGGAGGGCCCACCTTCTTCACAAGATTCACCCATTAGCTTTATAGTGTGTTAATGTTATTTCTGTTTATGCCTTGATTAAATTCTGTTTTGCTGAAACACTACTTTATTGAACTCTGTTTTGCTGAAACATTACTTTACTGAACTTTGTCTTGCTGAAACTCTGCTTTACTGATTATTACATTGTTTTCATATGATTTATGCTTGAGTAACTGTTAATCATTCTAGTTAGCAATCATGTTTGATGAATTTATGGAAGCTTGATAATCAGAGACATGTGCTGAAGGTTCCTGCTTCGGGAATAGGGTCATGTTCTCTGTTAGAGATAGTTAGCCTTCAGTGCATGTCAATTATTTTGAGTTCATGAAAGTGTGCTAATCAGAAATAGGTGCTCAAGTTTCCTGCTTAGGAAATAGGGTCCTGTTCTCTGATTAAGAGTAGTTAACCTTCAGTGTGTGTCAATCATTTCAATTAGCAATGAGTTCATAAAAGTGTGGTGATCGGAAACAGGTGCTGAAGATTCCTACTTTGGGAATAGGGTCATGTTCTCTGGTTATATAATAGTGGTCTTTCCTTTTGCAGTGTCTTAAAGGATTTATTTTCCAGTTTGTCATTTCTTTAATGTAATCCAGGATTCTTTGGACAATTGTTTCTTTAAACAATAAACTCTGCAATAGGTAGATTTCTTTCCAGTAATTCAAGTTAGAACTTCAGTTTGTTCAAGGCAAAGTGTGATTAATATGTTTTTACTACAACTCTAGGTTGCTTTTGAGATTGAGCATATATAGTGCGTGGTTACCTTTGAAATAAATAGACTTCNACTTGATCGTTTAGTTAAATGAGCAATTATAGTGACCAACAAAGGACTGGTATAAGACTACTTTCACGATAGAGTGGGGAAGTTATCAGTATGCAAGAATTCCCTTTGGACTGAAGACTTCCCCTGCAGTTTTTTTAAGAGTTGTGGTTGCAACGTTCAAGGAATTTATTCATAAGTTCCCTGAAGTGTACTTAGTCGATTGGACCGTGTTTAGTCTACTAATGGATCACATAGAAGTACTTGGGATAATGTTGGATAGGTGTAGACAATGTCAGATTTCGTTGAATTTTAAGAAGTGTATTTTTTGCACACCGTTTGGAATTTTGTTGGGCCATGTGAAAGGATTAATAGTGGATTGTGCCAAGATTGCAGTGATTCTGAAATTAGAACCACCTACATCAATTAGACAGTTGAGGGAAACTCTAGGTCATATAGGATATTACAGGAAGTTTACCAAAGGCTATGCACAGATCACAATGCCTATGGAAAAGTTGTTGAAGAAGGAAGCAAAGTTCCAGTTTTGATCTTTCCAGAAGGAAGCAAAGTTCACAACACCTTAAAGCAAAAGCTAGTGACTGTGTCGATTTTTATTTTTCCAGATTTGAGAAAGGAGTTCGATGTTCATGTAAATGCATTTTCCATAACATTGGGTGCAGTACTATCTCAACCAGGGGAGGGAGACATAGATCACTCAAATTATTTTGCAAGTAGGAAGTTGTCCATAATAGAGAAGAATTACACCACCACATAATGAGAAGGATTGACATTGCTATATGCACTACATAAGTTTAGAAATTATTTACTGGGGTCTCATTTTAAGATGTATACAGACCATTCTGCATTAAAATACTTGGTGAGCAAGCCAATGTTGGGGGAGAGAATATGCATATGGCTACTGTTGTTTCATGAATACGATTTTGAGTTTGTGGTGAAACCAAAGAAGTTGAATGCAGGACCAAATCATTTATCACGCATACTATCAAGTGAAGATGCATGGAATTTAGATGATAACTTACCAAATGCACAACTATTTGCAGTTAAAATGGTGGATGATTATTTCACAGACATCGCACAATTTCTCAGTACAGGAATGGCTCCATCAGACATGACAGTTCCACAGAAGAAACAACTAGTAGTTAAAGCAACATACTATCAACTCATTGCAAGAAATTTGTATAAGTTAGGTGCATATGGAATATTGAGATGATGTGTGTTGGAACATGAGAGGTCTATTATACTCACAAAAGCACACGTAGGGATTGCAGGAGGACAATACACAAGAAAAATGATTGCACAAAAGATTTTGTGCACAAAGCTTTGGTGGCCAAAACTGCATAAAGATTCCAAAGAGTATTTCTAGTCATGTGATGTATGCCAAAGAGTGGGAAAACCATCCAGGAGAGATGAAATTCCTTTAAATCCACAGGTTACGTTGCAAGCATTTGATAAATGGGCCATAGACTTTGTGGGTCCAATCAACCCACAAGCAAGAAGATCAAGGGAAAGGTACATAATCATTGCAATAGAGTATTTAACAAGATGAGTAGAAGCAACACCAATCCTAGACTATACCGTGAATACTATTGCATAGTTTCTATTTGAGAATGTAGTCACATGATTTGGATGTCCACACATATTACTCAATGATCAAGGAACACACTTTCTGAATAAAACGATTGCAACATTGATTGAGGAGTTTCAAATTCATCATAATAAGAGTACCCCATATCATCCTCAGGCCAATGGGACAGTGGAAGCTTTCAATAAAATTATGGAGAATGTTTTGACAAAGATATGCAACATAGGGAGAGATGATTAGGACTTAAAAGTTATTGCAATTTTATGGGCATACAGGACTACAAGTAAAAAGTTGACAGGGCAGACACCTTTCAGGTTGGTCTATGGGAAATAAGTAGTGATGCCAATGGAGTTTATTCTACCTATCCTACAGATTGCATTGATCACTGATCTTTCAGAATCTAGCGTAATAGAGGAGAGATTGTCACAGTTGGTACAACTTGAGGAAGATTTGTTTGTTGCAGGTTTCCATCAGGAAGTTCAGAAAGAAAGAGAGAAGGCATGGCATGATAGACACATTAAACATAAAAAGTTTCAAGTGGGAGACTTAGTATATTCTATGACATTAAGTTTATGCAGGCATCCAAGGAAGTTTCTAATGCATTGGTTGGGACCCTATGTAATTCAACATGTGATAGAGGTAGGTGTTGCGTAGTTTGAAACCCTGAATGGAGAAGTCCTTAGATGAATGGTGAATGGGAGTCGATTGAAGATCTATAGAGACGATCGACTGCTTGTGAAGTTATCTGAGTTGCACCAAACCACATGTATCATAGTAATTTTACTATAGTAGGGAGGTAAAACACATAAAACCATATAAAAAATAGAAAAAATGAAGAAAAACAAATAAAAAGTAGATATAGAAAAAAAAAAGATTACATAGTACAAAGGCATAAGAAATTGTGAAGAGGGAAGGATTGTCGCTCTATCGAGATGGACCTGCGCCAATTAAGAAAATAACACACATAAGCAAAAGACCACAAAGCAAACAAACCTGGAAGCAAGAACAATTGTGCGGTATAGTATTGACAAGATCGTTAAAGGCTTTAAAGCAAGGAAACAATGGCTACAAAGTGGTAATGACAGGTCATAAATGTTGATTAATTGGGTTGGTTGTCATTGATGTCAACCCTTGAAGAAAGTTTGGTAGCGAATTCCGGTAGTACAAAGGTTTGGGTAATGGAACCAAGTTTGTTGGATGGATAATGGTATGAGTCTTGATATATATGTAGGTAAGAGTATTCCGTATGGATAATACATGTTTTGCCATTTCCGGTGGTATGTGGAATGTCACATAACTCCTCACGGTTAGAGAGTTATGACCATGTGAAGTTGGAGAACCCTCATAAGTCATCTAGAAGCCTTAAAATGTCAAAGTTTATTTAAATAATAAAGTTAATGGAGAACTCCCTAAAATAAGGAAAGTGGTTTAAGAGATTTTAGAAGATAAATAATACAGTGAAGTGATGAGTGTACTATAAGACAAAGTGGATACAAAATAAATTATTTAAATAATAAAGTTAATGGAGAAATTACTAAGTGGACAAGTGATTAGTAGTTGGTTAACCCTAAAATAAGGAAAGTGGGTTAAGATGGTTAAAAGCTAACCCCTTGAGGAAGCTATATGAAAGTATAAATAAGAGGCAAGGCTCTCTCATTTGAATTACATTTGAATATCATTGAATATCTATTTTGTGAAAGGTTATTTGGGCAGGTATTATTGATAGAGAAAAATTGCAGCAGAAAAAGTGCGGCAAAAAAAGTGCGACAGAAAAATTGTGACAGAAAAATCATGGCAGAAAAAGTGCAACAGAAAATCACGGTAGAAAAATCGCGGCAGAAAAAGTGCGGAAGAAAAATCGCGGCAGAAAAAGTGTCGTAGAAAAATCGCGGCAGCAACATGGTTGGGGTCTATTTATGAGAGATATGCCACATCTTGTTTGAGGTGTGTTTTGTGAGCTAGGGCTTATCTCTTGAGATGGTATTGGATGTTCAGTATTGCTGCATATATCAGATTTGTTGAGGGATACAATTGGTATTATGTTGTTGGTATTTGGCATATGGGTATTGGTCTTTTGGTTGTGATGTGTTGCTGAAGTTGTTGGTTTAGCTTGAGGTTACATAACAGTGAGGTTGTGGCACATGGTTTGATGTAAGAGTTTATAGTATTTTGTTTATGGATAAAGTGATGAATTATTAGTAACTTTTAATGGTTATATTGGTGTATGTCTTTGGTATATGGTTGAGGTACATGGTTGAGAAAAATAGTTGATGAGTTGACACATACATGAGGTGTATATTGATGAGCTGACACATACATGAGGTGTATAGTTGATGAGTTGGCACATACATGAGTTGTATAGTTGATGATGTTGGTACATCTTGATGAGTCAAGGTTGATGCATG
>JASDQU010404723.1:0-10633 GCA_032191745.1 Picea mariana | reverse complement strand
ATTTATATTTTATTTTTTTTAATTAAAAATTAAAATAAATTTATGATGATGATGATGATGATGATGATGATTAACATCCACTAAGACCTAAGTGGTCTATGGGATCTTAAGAGGGTAAGTGATTACTTATGATTTTTTAGAATTTTGTTTCTGTATTCGAAAAGCATTAAGAAAAGCTTTCCAAGATCACCATATATAAATTTTTATTTATATATTTACATATTAAAAATAAAAATTTATATATATTTACAATATCTTTCACATTTTAATTTTTTTTCATATTTTTTTCAATTATTATTAATATTAAAATTTACAAAATTTATATTAATTATATTTTTTCTTCTCTAAGTTTATATGTTAAAATGAAGGAATAGGATATTTGTAACTCTATTTTGATCATTCTTTAAAAAACTAATGCAAAAAAATTGAACTATTTAAATAACACTAAAACTAGTAAAAAGAAACAAAACTCAAAAACCTCAATTGAAAACATTCAAAAACAATATTTCCAAGTAAACCTTGAATTTAACATATAAAACACTAAAAAAAACCAACACATTTAAAAAGAAAACATACTTAAAAAAATAGCATGTCCAAAATGCAACAAAGCCTAAGCTTGATGCATACACTACTAAACAAGAATTGCAATTCCCAAATCAAGAGGGATGGATGGAAGGTTAATGCATACACACAACTAAGTAAGAATTGCAATCCCAAATAAAGAGGGATGGAAGGTAGGCTCTCAAATTTTGGATCATAAGTGGGATCCCAAACGTTAGGAAGTAGAAAATTACCTTCCCTATGATTATTGTAAAAAAGAAATGTAAAATTTGTGGACTAGAGAAACAATAAGAAAATAAAATATTTAGGTTCCATACAAGTAAGGTTTTGTGGTTTTGTGATATATATATATGAAATAATTAGGTTAGAGAAAGTATTCATTTGCATGTTTTTTTGGATGAATATTGTATTTTTGTATGTTTTATTTATAGTGAAAAGAAAAATTCTCACAAGGTTTTAAGACTTCATTTTAAATAAATATATGAAAAGTATCCAAAAAATTCATTGTTCCTTTTGCCATGAAAATAAAAATGATCACAATATACCAAACTCTTCATGAAGCTTATCTTCAACACTCTCCCTTAAGCTTGACTTCCCTAAATTGATAATATCACAATGAGGTATGGCTACAAAGAATCTTTAGGATTGCAAAACTTTAGTGATAGCTAAGGTATCATTCAAGTGTTTTTTGAAGTAGAAGACTCCCATAACTTCTCTTAGTTGCTCAAAATTCTCCTTCAACAATGCTTTTGTGAATATGTCTGCAAGTTGCTCCTTTGAATTGCAAAATTCCAAATTTATTTCTCCAGTATCAACCAATTCTCTTATGAAATGGTATATTATGGCTATGTGTTTAACGTGTCTATGAAATATTGGATTATATGATAGAACTATCGAGAATTGATTATCGCATAATATTGTTGTTCCCTCTTGTTGATCATGATTCAAATCTAATAGTATCATTCTTAACCATACATCATCTCAAGCTATTGCATTTGTTGCCACATACTCTGCTTCTGTTGTGGAAAGTGACAATGGGTTATTTCTTTGAAGCTCATGAAATAGCTCTTGACCCAATTTGAAACACATATCCATATGTTCTCTTTCAATCATTTATATTTCCTCCCCAATCACTGTTAGTGTACCCAACTAACTCAAATTTATGTGCTGCAATATACAAATTTCCATAGCTTTTGGTGCCATTCACATACCTTAAAATTATCTGTCCTTCTTGCAAGTGTGTTTGTTTTGGAGTCTCCATAAACCTGGAGAATAGATCGACTACATACATGATATCAAGTCTTCTTGTTGTTATATGCATAAGGCTTCCAACCATACTTTTATAAATTGTTGGATTCACATTTCTACCGCAATCATCTTCACTTAGCTTCAAACATGTTGGTGTTGGTGTTAGCATTGGATTGTTATTCAACATCCTAAGTATCTTCAATATATCTTTTTCATACTTGATTTGAGATATGAAGATACCTTTAGTTTTTTGTTTAACCTAAATACCAAGAAAATATCTAAATAAGCCCATATCTTTCATTTCAAATTATTTATTCATTGTTGTTCCAAATTCTTCTATGGACAAATTGATATTTCATGTAAAAACCAGATCATCTACATATAATAAAATAATTATGATTGCATCTTGATTATTGACTTTGATGTAAAATGTTGGCTCGCAACTATTTCTCAACAAATATGAGTCAATGTGGATATACCAAGTCATATGTGCTTGCTTGAGCCCATACAATTCTTTCTTCAACTTACACACTTTCTTCTCAAGTCCCGAAGTTTCAAAACGTGGGGGTTGTTCAACATACACTTCTTCTTTTGACACTCCATTGAGAAAAGATGATTTCACATCCATTTGATGGACTTTACATTTTTGATGAGTTGTTATTGTCAAGACAACTCATATTGTTTCCATCATTGCTACAAGAGAAATGGTTTCATTACAATCTCTTCCATATTGTTGTTAATACCCTTTGACCACAAGTCATTCTTTGTATCTTTCAATTATGCCTTCTACATCATTCTTGGTTTTATAAACCCACTTCACACTAATAGCTTATTTTCCTTCTAGAAGGTTTACTAGCTCCCATGTCTCATTTTTCTTAAATTCTTGCATTTCTTTATCCACACAATCACACCATTTTCTTTATTTTACCGGGTCCTCAAAGTAAATAGGATTAGATTAAAAAAATAAAGAAAAATTCAACAATTCATTATCATCATCTTCATACTTGGATATATCATATATCTCCTTCAAGCTTATTGTTTTCTTTAAGATATCATCGCCACAATACCTTGAAGATGATGGATTGATTCTTCCTTTTGTGCTAGGATTAACCAATGGAGGAGTTTCCGAGGGGACAACTTGAGAACTTGTCGATGGAAGTGTCACTTGGGTGACACTTTTTGCTCCATGTTGAATGCCAATTCTTTGAGGTATCACCATGGTAATACCTTGTGTGCCATTTGATAACTCCATGGGAGGAATTGTTGCCCCAACATTTTTTTGTTGTTCCTTGCTAATAATTCCATGCGTCATCTTCAAGAAAGATCACGTCTATGATGATTATTAAATCCTTTGTTTTATGATTGTATAGTTTGTATGCCTTTGACTACTCACTATATCCAAAAAAAATATTTTTTTCTCATCTATCATATCATTTATGTCTTCTTTCCTTGGGTATATGTGCAAATGTCACACAACCAAAAAATCTCAAGTGTTGAACACTAGGATTTTTTTAGCTCCATTCCTCTTGTGGAATCATGTTATGAACACTTTTTGTGGGACATCTATTCAATAAATAAATTGCAGTTGCTATTGCTTCACCTCAAAATTCATTTAACAATCCTTTAGCTTTTAACATGTTCCTAGCCATTTCTTGAATGGTTATATTTTTCCTTTCTACTACAACATTATGTTGTGGTGTATGCCTTGTTGTAAATTTATTTTTGATTCCATGTTCTTTGCAAAAGTTTAGAAAATCATTTGATATGTATTATCCTCCTCTATCAGTCCTTAGGACCTTAATTGTTTGAAGATCTCAAAGCCTCAGATATATACTTTAAAAAATAGACCCATGTTTTTCTATTGAAATCATCTACGAATGTTATAAGATATTGACATTTGCCAAGAGAGGGGGTTTGCATAGGACAACATAGATTTGAATGAATCAACTCAACTGAAGCTCTTGCTCTCCACTATTTACCAAAGGGAAAAACATTTCTATGTTGTTTTTTTCCAAAATGTAGCCCTCACATATTTTAGTAGGTTATTCACTCAAAGGTAGTTCTCTTATCATCTTCTTTTTATACAACAAATTCATCCTACTTAAGCTCAAGTGACCATATCTCAATTGAAAATTCATTATTTATGGTTAAATGAAACATTATGTTGTTTCTCATATTTGACTATCATTGTCATTTCTATAAAAAAATATGCATTCTTCATTGTCAAACATAACCCTATATCCCTTTTGAACTAATTGTCCAACACTAATGAGATTATGTTTTAAATCAGAGACATAGTATACATCTTGGATTTGTTTAATGTCACCTCACTTGGTACAAATGGAGATGCATCATTTACTCATGACTTACACTTTGTTATTATTTACCATTACCATTTTCACGAGGATTCACCAATTCATTAATACTAGAAAATATTTCTTTATTTCCACTCATGTAGTTGCTACAACCACTATTTAAGTACCCAACATCCTTATTACTTTATTATGGTACATTGCCAATGATAAATAATTTTTCTTTCTTTTCACTTTCACTTTCTTCCCTTTTAACAAAATTTGCATTTTGTGAATACATATCATATTGTTTTTTTCTACATTCAGATGCATAATGTCCGACATTTTTACAATAATGACATTGGACATTAAATTTGTAATACCTTTGTGAAAATCTTTCGTGTGAATTACTATTGCTCCTTCATCTTCCACGTGTTTCTGAAAAATGGATTTGTCCTTTTTCATGGTTAGTGCTGAAACTTCCACTTCCACCGCCTCTAGCGACACCTTTATTGCTAAATGATCTACCTCTTCCTCTAACAGAAACATGAGATCTAAAAGCTTACTTATAAGATACACTAGTTGATCTATTAGTCTTTCTTCATGGATTTGCAAGGAACCCATTAAGCTCATCAAGACACAATTGAGTTAAATTCTTTGACTCTTCTATTGCTACAACAATAGGATAAAATTTAGGAGGAAGATTTCTCAAGGTTTTTTCTATGATTCTTTGATCCTCAAGAGTGTCTCCATTAGTTCTAATTTGGTTAACCAAGCTCATAGTGCAAGTAAATGAATCATTCACCTACCCAAACTCCTCTATTTGTAAACTTTCAATATCTTTTCTTAACAATTGTAACTTGACAAGATTTACCTTGCTAATGCCTTGGTATGCATTTTGCAAAGTCTCCCATGCTTACTTGGATTTTGTAGTTGTTGCTATCCTTTGAAAAATGGAGTCTCCCATAGTTGTTTGTATAAAGTACAGAGTCTTGATATTCTTCTTTGTGTTCTCCTTCAATATCCTTCTTTGTATTCTCCTTCAATAAGTTCTTCTCAACTTGAGTAAGTGCATTGAATGCAACATGGTCTACAAATCAGAGAAGTCATCTTCAACAAGCTCCCACAACTATTGAGAGCAGAAAATAGTCTTCATCTTAATGCACCAAATATCATAATTTTTTCCTTCAAATTGTGGTATTTGCTGCCACATGTTGTTGCTACTAGCCATCTCAAAGAACCACAAGACAAACACCAAAAGAAAACCTGCTCTAATATTAATATGTTGGACAAGAAATAGAGTATGTACAAAGAACATAGTGAAAAGCAGAGTATAAAATATATATATGCAAGAAAACATACATTTATATTGCAAACTGAAATCTTTTACAATCAGTGTTGTTGCACTTCCTATTCTTCCTCTGTTTAGTAATTCTGTCTTACCTTACAAAAATGACTACAAGGCTTCTATTCAAAACAAGCTATGTTGCAAAACGTCTTACACATTGCAACCACATACATTAAATTTTTGGTGACTAGCTGAAATATATTTAAGAGGTTCAACATTTGTCCCTGAATGAAAAGTCAAAAGAGGCTGCATGGCATTTATCTCAGATTCTTGATGGTTTGGTGATTTGGTGAGGGCAGGACATTTATAGCAGATCGATCATCAAGTTTATCTTCATCACAAGAAATTCAAACTGCTTTCCTTGTTGTTAGTAATTCAAACTGCTTTCCTTGTTCTTACTAATTCTCTCACACCAAGGGGTGTTATGAATGATCTTTTATCGACGAAGGTGCCAAAGAAACCTCTCAAGCCCCAGATATCTTCGTGAACTCCCAGGCTTTGAGGGACCCGAACCCTCAAGCTTCTCTTCTTCTCTCGCTCGAAAGGGATCATTGTTCTCAGCTCCTTCCTTTTCTCCGACCCCTGGAGGTGATTCTGATGAGAATTCACCTTTATTTCTCGAAATTGATGGTTCCTGCTCACTCTTATTTCTGCGCATGGTCCACTCACTAGGGATTAAGGCAGTAGTCGATCATTTTTTTTTAAAGACCGGCAAGAAACTGAAACTGCTTTCCCTCTTCTTACTAATTCTCTCACACCAAGGGTATTATGAATGATCTTTATCAATGAGATGGTGATGATGAGCTCTTAAACTTCATTTTGATGCATGATTTATGAATCGTAGCATCCCAAATATATGAATATATTCTTCAGCTCTGTACGGTTTTCTTTTCTAATCACGTACTTGGTTTTCAATACTAAGAACAATATATGTTTTCTTCCCACCTACCTAAGTGTTGTCCACCCGAGGATCATGACGAGGAGATACAAGATTCTTTATCAACCCATAAATAATATACGTTTGACATTTAGCATAATAGAATGTGTAATTTTGCTTTTAATTGGTAAGTGTCGTGAAAAAGAAATTCTAAAAGTTTTGAGTTCAAATTCTCCAATTAATCTAGTGTGTAGTGAGTTGTAGGTACATCTGGAATTATAGTGATATCAGTTGGATAACACAACCACGTATAACAAGATTAGGTACCCAACTAATTGTTGATTCTCCAACCATAAAAAAAAAAAATAGCATGATAACATGTGTAATTTTATAAGGAAAAAATCTTTGCTCAATTTGTTGAACCAAGTAAAGTGATAGATTCAGCATTGCTTCAAAACGAGTACTGAGTTTTGGGTTTATGGCCTATTAAAGAAGAATGAATTTGCTTTTGCTTGAAGTATCAACCTCTTTCGTCTAAGCCTTGGATTCAATTTGTAAATCTAAATATATGAGTGTTTTTCAACATACAATTTGGCCATTTTTTTCAATGTAATCAATGTACCAAAATAATAAGAATGTGTCTTTAGTTATATCGTAGCAAACCTAAACCTTAACATGGCAGAGGATATGCTTTAGACATTAATAAACATGTTGCTGGTAGTTTGTTAGAGAACTGGTAGTAAGAGTCCAGTCTGGGAAGTGGCATTAGGAGTCCAGCTATTAGATAGCTGATAGTATTAATTCCAGTTTAATAAATAGAACAAGATCCAAATTTGTGAGAATCTGTTGATCCTTGTTAGAGAACTGGTAGTAAGAGTCCAGTCTGGGAGGTGGCATTAGGAGTCCAGCTATTAGATAGCTGATAGTATTAATTCCAGTTTAATAAATAGAGCAAGATCCAAATTTGTGAGAATCTGTTGATCCTTGTTAGAGAACTGGTAGTAAGAGTCCAGTCTGGGAGCTGGCATTAGAAGTCCAGCTATTAGATAGCTGATAGTATTAATTTCAGTTTAATAAATAGAACAAGATCCAAATTTGTGAGAATCTGTTGATCCTCATACAGCCCACTTAAAAAATGTAATCTTCTAAAATTTTGTAATGTACAGAATTAATAAGAATGGTGTCTTTAGTTGATTTCCATGCCATAGGATATGATCAATAGAAAGTTTCATATTTAAGGGTTGATCGATTGAAGTTAAACTTTTCTTCTTTCTGCTCAGCTAGTGGGATGTTAGACTGTTTATAACCTGTACATATTGCTCTTGGATTGTGTGCAGCAATGCGAGTTACCCTTTCAAAAAACCCGGCATTTGACCAATCCATTCAATAGCAACTTACCTGTACAGGTGTTTATATCTTCACTCTGCAATAGAGCTCTAATAGTTTCAAGGATTACTAACTACAGATTACTCAATGATTACTTACGAAACGTGTTTTCGTTGTACAGATTAGCCGAGATTGCCAGGAATTAGAGCCTTCCATTGGAGAGGGGTTGGTTTCACTGCTCTTTCTTGAGGAAGATGTAAATTTTATGATAGGGTAGTGCTGTTTGTGATCAATCCAACTCCATAAATAGATCAATTTCGAAGCCCGGTTGTTATCATCAAAGCGATTACTGGGATAAACGTTTTTGCTGTTTCGGCCGTTACACATGTTGTTCTTTGTTTTCTTATAAACGTTCTTAGTATTTGGCCATTTCACATGTTGTTTTTTGTTTTACCAAAAAAGGAAGTTGGAGTGACCTAGAATCCATGTAAATGAGATTCAATTTAATTAGTTTTACAAAACTACATCGACGGCATTCTGTTGAAACTGCAGTTTTGGGCTTATGCAAACATATTTATTACAGTGACGTTTGGCTATATGGTTTTGGTACGTGGAGTTGGAAGAATCATGTCAAAATGTTTTACAAGATTGTTATGTGATTTTACATAATTATAAATGAATTCAGCAATTGTATATTTCTATTCTAATCATTTTAAATTTAATTTTTTAATTAAATTAATATTTTTTATTAAAATATATATAAATAATAATAAAATATAAATATAAGAGTGTTCACTATGACAGGTTTTTTCATGTGGTAAAACAATGAGTGTTGAAAAATTAAAATGGAAGTTGAAAATATATATTATTTTAATTAGTTAATAATTTAATTAAATATATTATATAGTTTAGTATATATTTTTAATAATTTTTTTTTTTTTAATAGGCATTTTTTTATAGCATGCTGATTTAAGAGTTAAATATGCCACTTGCATGAATTGAATTTAGGTGGGGAAAACACCTCTCACACAAACCACTTGAGTTAAATTCAATTAACAATAATTTCAATAATTTTATATGTTACATTATTAAAAAATGATTTATATTTTTTAATGAAATGTTATTTTATATTATTTAAACAAATAAAATGATTTAACACAATAAATGAATATTATTAGTTTTATTATGTAACTATTTACTAGCACAGCGGCTAACTCGCGGCTGGTGAACGCCGAAAGAGTTATGGCGATAAAAAAGCGGCTAACTCGCGGCTGGTGAACGTCGAAAGAGTTATGGCGATAAATAAACACTGGCTTTAAAAAACCCGGCCATATAATGAGATAATGAAAGAGTTACGGCCGATAAAAAAACCCAACCAGATAATGAAACTTTAATTGAGTCAACTAATGAAATTCTAAAGAATTCCAAAAGTTAATCATTTAAACATGGCAATCATATGATGTTACAGTAATTTCTTAATATGATTAGGTAAATGTTAAAAAGTAAACAGGTTAACGGATGCATTTATAAATGCAAAGAAGCTATCAACAATAAATCGGATCCATTGATTTTGGAGGACGACTAAGAATATTAATTGTGCCCATCTCCAATAGGTATACGCCTTTCAGCGTAATTAGTTCATATTTACCTTAGTTTAATTATAAATTAAATAAAACAAATATTTGATTCAATTCTATTTAATTAAGCATATAGTTGATTTTATCTATTTATAATTTTACTTTTAACATAGTTTCAACCTAAAAAATGGTTGCATTGTTTATTATGAATGTCAAAAATAAAAAAAGTTTACAAAATAAAAAAATATGTTAAAATTATTATTAAGAATTGAATATCTAAGCATATGGTTGATTTTATCTATTTATAATTTTAGTTTTAACATAGTTTCAACTTAAAATGGTTGCATTGTTTATTCTGAATGTCAAAAATAAAAAAAGTTTACAAAATAAAAAAAATATGTTAAAATTATTATTAAGAATTAAATATCTATAAAAATTAGATAAATAAATTAATGGTTCACCATTAATAATTATAAATGATTTTTAGTCGACTAGATCATAATTAATATATGTGTTTGATATTTGTTTTATGCTAGAGTAGTTTACTCAATCCACTTATATGTGTTTGATATTTGTTTTATGCTAGAGTAGTTTACTCAATCCACTTAAAGAGGTCAAAGTGATTAGTTTTATTGATAATCTATGTCAAACATGTTAACTAATTTTCTTGATAATCTATGTCATGATTTTGAGTCTTTGACTTGTTTTAGTAATCCACACACATATATTTATTTTTTCTTTTAAATATTCCTTAATTAATGTCACACCTTACAAAATATGATGAATTCTTTCCACTAATATAATTCATTACAAAACATGGAGAAGTTTCTTAGGTAATCTCATGCCTTACCCAAAATGATAAGTCGAATGAACTCCATAATCAATCTCATGCCACCCCCTCCAAAAAAAGAAAATATGGCTAAACATACATAAAAATATATGCAATATAACCATATGCACATAATGTATACATGTAATATCTAAATATATTCATAGTTGCACGTAATTTGCATGTGTATCTATCTATCTATCTATTTATATGCATTTCATATATATCCATGCCCCTTTGATTAAATGAATGGATCAATAGAAGATGTAGCGATGCCTTTGATTGTTGACATACTCTCTATTGGCCTTACAAAATCCCCCATTTCACCCTAATGTGCAATGTCATAAACTTCTCATTGATTGTCCACTCTAACACACCTCTACCAAAAAAGGACAAACATATGTTGTAAGAATACTATCTAACATTGGCTCCTTCTATTTTGGAATAGAATGATGTGGCATATCAATACCAATGTACACTTGGATAGCTACAATGGTGCTACATGAAGAAAAGAAGGAACTTGATTGACCTAACAATGTACTAGAATTTGAGGAAAGAATCCTCCATGTTGCGACC
>JASDQU010404719.1:0-10693 GCA_032191745.1 Picea mariana | reverse complement strand
GGGGGGAATTGAACTCGAAACCTCATGGAACTTCATTTTCACGGCACTTGCCAATTGAGCTGCCCCCCCGGGGGCTTCAATTTCATAAATATTATTCTCATGCAGAAGGTAGAATTGTTATCTATCAACTCAAGGGAAAGGCCTCCATGTGGTGGGATCATCTTGTGAAGGTGAAACACATTAAAGAGAAAAGTGTTACATGGAGGGAATTTAAGAAGTATTTTGAGAAGAAATACTTGACTAAGAGATACTATGACAAGAAAATGAAAGAGTTCTTTGAACTCAAGCTTGGAAGTATGACCATAGATGAGTATAAGAGAAGGTTTCTAGAACTGTTGAAGTATGTCTCTTTCATCAAGGATGAGACAATCAAAATTCAAATGTATTTGAGTGGATTGTCATCATTCATCAGTGAAAAAATACAGTATGATGATCCCAAGACATTGGAAGAGACCATAAGGTGAGCTAAATCCCTATATGATCAGCAGAAATCAAGGCTAGCTTTCCAAAAGGCTTGGGAAGACAAAAATAAATTCATGATGGATCAGAGGAAGAAGGAAGCTAAGCCACCATTCTTCAGAAATAATCCACAGGGATGGAAAATGCCTAAAGAACCCAGAACGATTGACACATGGAGTCAAAGGCCAAGGAAACCACCTATTCAATGTTGGGGTTGTAAAAGGAGATCATAGGTTCAGAGATTGTCCTCACAGAGGTGAAAAAGGTAGGGTTGTTCACAATGTACAACAAGCTAAAACATTGGAGGACATGGGAAGATATGTGCCAAGGATATATGCATCCCTAGACAACAAGCAAGAAGAGTATTAGTCACATATGATTGAAGTGGAAGGTATGATCAGCAACCAAACCATTTCTATTTTAATTGATTCATGAGCTAGTCATAGTTATATAGACCCTAAGATGGTGGAAAGTTTACAATTGCCAAGAAGCAAGCATGGGAAATCCTGGTTGGTGTAGCTAGCTACAGGAGCCAGAACAAAATTTAATGAGATGGTTAATTCATGCCTCATGGAAATGAATGGACTGAACACCAAGGAAGATTTGAACATCTTGCCTTTAGGTTCCTATGATTGTCTAATTGGGATGGATTGGTTGGACCAACATCATACTCTCTTAGAATGTCACAACAAAGAATTTGTTTTCTTGGATGAGGAAGGGAAACTAAGGAAAGTGCAGGGAATTCCCAGGGTAGTAACCATTAGAGAAATTTCAACATTGAAACTAAGGAAATGTTATAGAAATGGGTGTCAAATATTTACAGCTCATATAGAAGAGACACCTAAAGATAAGGTGCCAAATTTGGAAGATTACGTAGTCCTAGAAGAATTTGAATATGTTTTCAAGGAAGTACCAGAACTACCTCCAAAAATAGACATTGATTTCTCTGCAAATCTAATGCCTAGAGAAGCTCCAGTGTCCAAGACTCCTTACAGAATGAGTACAATAGAGTTGAAGGAGTTGAAAATAAAACTTGAAGAACTTATGAAGAAGGGGTATATACTCCCAAGTGTGTCACCTTGGGGTGCCCCAGTCTTGTTTGTGAAAAATAAAGATGGAACATTAAGATTCTGCATTGACTTCAGACAGTTGAATAAAGTGACTGTTAAGAACAAGTATCATTTGCCAAGGATTGATGATCTCTTTGATCAATTGAAGGATGAAAAGATATTTTCAAAGATAGATATCAGATCAGAATACCATCTGGTAAGGATTAAATAAGAAGATATCATCAATACCACCTTCAGGACAAGGTATGGTCATTATGAGTTTACAGTGGTGCCATTTGGGTTGTCAAATGCACCAATTGTTTTCATGTGCTTAATGAATGGTGTTTTCCGAGAATATCTAGACAAGTTTGTCATTTTATTTTTGGATGACATTATTATATATTCTAATTCATAGGAAGAGCATGAACATCATTTGTGGATGGTGTTGCAATCATTAAGGGAGAATCAATTGTATGCCAAATTGAGCAAGTGCTCGTTTTATCATAAATAAATTCATTATTTGGGGCATACCATTTCAAAGGATGGGATAGTAGTGGATCCTGAGAAGATAGAATCCATTAGAGAATGTTCAACACCGAGGAATGTGATGGGGGTGAGATCATTCATGGGTCTTGTAGGCTACTACAGAATATTTATTGAAGGATTCTCAAATATTGCACACCCAATCACTTCCTTGCAAAGAAAGGGGGTGAAGTTTTAGTGGACACTGGGTTGCGAAAAGAGTTTCCAACACTTGAAACAATTATTGACAAGTGCTCCAATATTAATGATTGTAGACCCAAATGAAGACTTCATTGTATGCATAGATGCATGTAATGAAGGACTCGGTGGAGTCCTCAATCAAAATGGGTTTGTTATATGTTATGAATCAAGGAAGTTGAAGGAGTATTAAAGAAACTATGTCACTCATGATTTGAAGTCGAAAGCCATAGTGCATGCCTTGAGGAAATGGATACACTACCTCATGGGGAAGAGGTTTGAGCTAAGAACATGCCACAATGGTATGAAATATTTATTTGATCAGCCAAATCTAAATTCTCGGCAAAGCAGATGGTTAGAATTTCTAAGAGAATATGACTTTGATATAAAGCATATCAAGGGGAAAGAGAATAAAGTGGATGATGCACTCAACAAGAGGGTGCATGAACTACATGCTACAACCATTAGCATTTATCAAACTAATATTAAAATAAAAATTTTGGAGGCTGTAAATGCAGATCTGCAATACAGAGAATTGGTAGCAAAGGTACAAGAGGGTAAGATGCCACAGAATGTGGATAATTATAATTTGGGAATAGATGGAATATTGTTGCACAAGAACAAAAATTTTGTTCCAAATGTCTAGGACTTGAAACGTATGATTTTGCATGAAATGCATAATGTCCCTTATGCAGGGAAGCCTAGATATTAGAAAACCATGGCAATGATCAAGAGTCATTACTTTTGGCCAGGTATGAAGAGAGAGATCGATGAATATATCGCTAGATGTATGGAATTCCATAAAGTTAAACCTGAGCATAGGCACCTAGCAGGGTTGTTGCAACCTTTGCCCATTCCTGAATAGAAGTGGGAAGTGGTGACAATGGATTTTATTACGGGATTGCCTAGAATAGGAAAGTTGCATGATTCGATCATGGTGGTGGTGGAAAATATTACAAAAGCTGCCCATTTTATTCCATTGAAAACTACTCACAAGGAAGCATATGTTGTTGATATTTTCATGAAGGAAGTGGCACAATTGCACGAAATTCCTAAAGCAATTGTGTCCGACATAGAACTGAAATTCACCTTGAATTTCTGGAAAGGATTGTTCAAAGGATCCAGAATGAATATGAACTTTAGTACAACTTATCATCCTGAGTCTGATGGAAAGACAGAGAGGGTGAACAGAGTGATAGAAGACATACTAAGGATGTATGCGATGGACAAACCATCAAAATGGGAAGACTACCTACACTTGGTAGAATTTTCTTACAACAATGGGTATCAGGAATCGTTGAAGATGAGCCCATTTAAATCACTTTACGGGAGAAAGTGCAATACTCCAGTGAGCTGGGTTAATCCATTTGATAGGAAAGTAGGGCTAGAGTTACTCAAGGAGATGGAGGACCAAATGATAAAAATTAAGTAGAATTTAAAAACTTTCAAAGACAGGAAGAAAATTTATGCCAATAAGAATAGAACCCACAGAGAGTTCAAAGTGGGTGATCATCTTTTCCTGAAGGTGAAAGATAACAAGTGTTCCCTAAAGCTGGGAAGCTGTACCAAGTTAGCAGCCAGATTTTGTGGGCCATTTGAAATCCTAGAGAGGATTGGTCCAGTTGCTTATATGAATGCATTGCCTACATCTATGTCTGTTCATAATGTATTCCATGTATCATTGCTAAAGAAATATATACCTGATGTTAATCATGTTATTGATTGGAATGTGATTTAGGTGGACCAAGAAGGCGCTTTTCAAGTGCATCTGGTGCGCATTTTGGAACGAAAAATCAGGCAACTCCAAAATCGATCCATAGGGCTTATAAAGGTCCAATGGACCTAGTACGGTCTTAAGGACGTTACTTGGGAGCATGAGGATGCAATGCGGATAGAATACCTGCATATTTTTGAGGATTTTTGAAAATTTTGTTTTGTATGGGTAGATGATGCACTGAGGACAATGCATAAATAAGGGGAGGGGATTGTAATACCCCTTATTCAAACCCAATTGTAAATGGAATGTAAGTATACTTAAGCTGGTGATCGTTTTGACATCATTTTGTAATGCACCTTTCATGGCATAGTTCGCTCATGTACTACGCAGTAAAATGATGTAGTGTGCACATTCTCAGATATCGTGCATAGTAAACAAAGTACGCGCAGTATGGAGACCAACGAGCCTTGTCTATATGATATGTGTTATAGGCCAGTGAGCCAGTTATTATAAGCTGGGATGCTTATGTTTTGGAATTAGGCCAGAGCACCTAGATGTTAAAGGCTAGTGTGCCTATTTTGTATATGTCTCATGATTAATATAAAATACATCATTGCGTGAAGACCGACCACAATAAAAGAGATGGGGGACTGAAATCCACCAGTTAGGGAAAGGGAGGTCCAAGATTTAAGGGAAAGGGCTAATATAGAGAGCTTAAGCCAAAAAGGAATATTATATTAATATTTCTTAAAACATAAAGTATGGATAATTATTTTATCCTAAGTTCTAAAGTTGGGGACAAGTGGATCAAAGTAGCTTCCAACATGACAAGTGTCAAGTTGGGGACATGCATACATATCGTGGGGACTTAGTTCATTTACACACTTTTTCTCCATCATCCTCACGATCATTATTATGATCATCTCTCCCATGATTCCTTTCATCATTCAGTCATCCAGTCATTGATTCCATGACCATTTCACTCACGCAATCCATTATCCTCCAGACATTCATTTCATTGTATCTGAGCCTATTTCCATAACCATTTCTGGTTGGTGTACCTGGTTAGATTGGGAGTGGGATTGAAGAAGCGGGTTGTCATGCCCATGGGAAATTGAAGAGGCGGGTTTTCAAGCCCGTGAGAAATTCTCTAAGTGAGAGAATTGTTGGGAATTGATTTCCTGAAGGTGCTAAACTGTAGCTACAGTGCTCTGAGACTTCTTATCCAGCTTATTGCTGAAGACCTGGAAGGGAAGTGGGGTAGCCGAATGACTGTTGAGCAAAGAAGGGGCACACTTCCTTGGGTGGGATAGGCATGTGGGAATGAGAGGTTGTAGGTTTTTATTTGAGTGAGCACCTGAGACGAGGTCTTTTCTGTTGTCTATCAGCCTTTAGCCTAGTTAGGAATCTCTTTACCTGGGTGGAGTTTAGTCCTAGCTCAGGGGTGACTCACTGTTGAGAGTGATGAATAGTGTAGTCTAAGGCTGTGAGGTTCGTGGATGGTTTGTATGCAGTTTGTGACAATATTTCCAAGATAAGTACCAGTCGTATGATAAATTTACATGCTGCATTGTTATTTACATTCATATGTTATGGTTTATCATATATGTTATTATAATTGTCTGTATGTTTATGGGTATTTTCCTATATATGATGCATATCTGTGTTTACTGGTATTTCCGTATGAAATTGTATATTTACAGAATTAAATTGTTTGTTTACATTTATATGTAAAGCTTCCTCAAGGGTGTTGTATGTATATGTTATAATTGCATGCAGTTCCAAGAGAAAATTTATGTGGCATAGCTCAGTTGAATATTGGGTATGTTACAGTATGTTCCACAATGAGAGAAAGAAAGTGTTCCCTCATGTAGCATGGCCCAGTCATGGGTGGTCAGGGATGTTACAAAGACAATCTATGAGCTATTTGATTAGGTGAAATCTAAAATCTAGTGCAACCATGCAAGTGTCTTGTCAACGGGTTGAATTCCTTGCATATATTTGATCAGTTTTGAAAGGGAAAACCCTCTCAATCAAAACTCATCAAATTCAATATTGACCAAATTTAAAAACTTAGGTCCATTCGTTGTTTCCAAACATGCTGCAAAAGGATCTTCAAAAGAAATAAAATTGATTTCAGGATATTGCACAAGACTGTCATCTTGTATCATCCCTCCAACTACATTTCTTCTTCCATAAATCTCAAACTGATGGCTTTCATGAAATGGTTGAAGATAGGTATTAAATTGCTTCAATGAAACCCATGATGGAAATAAGGACATGGCAGATTTGGACAACAAATCATCATCATCTACATTTTCAGATTCATCTTTGAACAATCACTACAATTTGGAACTGATAAAACCTTCCATATAACAAGAAATAGGGTCATCGAACACATGAGAAGATTGTTGCAATTTCTTGTCAATTTGTTCCAGTGAATCAGTGTGATTTTGCATCAACACACAATCCTCTTCTTTAGTGATGATCTTAAAATTTTATTTCAACAATTTAGCAAAAGAAAAGCATAAAGGTAAAGAATTTTCTTCAGCTGATTCAATACTTTATTCATATTATTCTTTGTAAATGTGATATGTAGGCTTATTTCTCTCATTATACTGCTGAAAAGGAACATTTTCTGATGCAGTTGGTTGTTCTAGGAAGTCAACATCATAATCATCATCATATTCATCATATATAGGAAAATAAAAAACATATGCAATGTCATCTAATAGGAAAAATTTTGGGACATTAACCTGCTTTTCAACAAGCTGATTTGCAAATTCATTTTCTTGACTGTCTACAAATGAATACATAAAAAAAATCAACCCCATGCTTATCATGGGATGGATGAGAAGCTAAATTAGTACCTTTTTTTTCAATAATTGGAATATAATCCTTTGCAAAATCATTAGCATTTAAAACTTCAAGAGAACATATGATAGTATTAACCCTCTGCTCAAGATTCAAATCAACTATTTTTTGTTCATATTCACTATCATGTTCTTTAGCATCCAACTCCTCATTTTGAATCTATTTACATGCTTGAATATTGTGTTGAATCTCCTGAGCATCATTAAACATTTGTTGTAAGGACTTAGATCTTCTTTCCATCAAAAGGAAAGAAAAATTTGGGTGAAACGTTGTTGCATAATGGAGCATGGCAACAACTTCGGTGGGTTGAATTTATTCGGGAAACTTGTAATAAATACTAGAAAAATTCCTACTTAATGTAGAAATAGTTTCACTTCTCTGCCTTTTCATGGCATAGAAATATGTAAGGTGTAGATCCAAATATTTCCTCTTTCCCCAAAATTTCAAAAACAAATCTTCAATTCCTTCCATGAACTAACTATCTCTGGATGCAAGTGTTTAAACTAGTCTTGGTATCCCCTTTCAAGGATTGAGAGAAGGCCCTCATACAAACATTGTCATGATCAATCTCAAACAAATATATAAAATTTTCAAAATCTTGGATGTGTTTTTCAGCTGTGATGGTATTAGGTTCTCCATCAAACACAGGTAGGTAGTTATAGTGCTTTGGAGGAAAATTATGAAGGATGTGAGGTAATTTTAAAGGTATGTATCTTTGTTGAATATTGGAGGGTGTTTGATCAAGTACAAGAGGTGAGATATCAACCTTGATTTCATGAGGCTCATAAACTTGGCTATGGTCATCATATGGCTCAGATGGAATATTTTTATCAAAATCAGTGATACAATGAGGAGATATATGTACAAATTTAGGAGGAGGATATACAAGTGCAATATTCTCATGATCATCACTTGAATGCAGTAGGTAAAGAAAAATTTGTTTAGCATGTTCAGGAAAGGACAAAGGGTAATTAATAACAAAAAATATTATGTCTTGGAAAAAACTCAACTTTAGGTACTTATTTTCTTCCATGACGTCCTTTCATACCTTTGTCAATGGATCTTGTCCTCCAATGAAGTCTCTAAATCACATTTGAATATTGATTTGAGTCGCTAGGTGGAAATGTACAACCTTCTTGTGTCTGACCTCCATCCACCATCAGAAATCATGTCTAAACCTTTTCATTTCTCCCATGGAAAATGAAACTTTCATTCCCTGGAAATGGTGCCAAAATGTTAGCACTCAGAAATTTCTTTGGTTTGTATCAAAGAAAAACCCGAGGCAATAGTTTCAACCAAATTTAGATTGTATTATAACCTATACATACAGAGAGGGCTCTCTCATATGTCTAATGCCTGGTAATAACTCAAGGGTTCCATCAATAAAGGCATAAAGGTCATATTCTGTAGTAGGACATGTTTGTTTTTGTTTTTTAAAAGTTGGTAGGAAAAACAAGGGAAAGGTACCATTGGGAAATGGAGTGAAGGCATGAATTTCAATGTTTTTACTGTCAACAATTGTTTGGTTTCTTTCTGTAGATTCGAGAAAAAATAGGTTCTATTCCCAACAAATAAATGATATGAGATGAGATATTGAAAGGAGAAGAAATCCCAGTACACTAGAGGCATCAATGAATGGATGAATATCTAGTGCAAATTTATAAGAAACAACACAAATATTAATTACTAAACAAAGCATCAAATGAAGATGAATTCTGTAAAAGTAACCATTAACACATAAAAAGCATCATCAGTGTGAAAGGAGAATCAAACATAGATGAATTCCTACCACTTACTCTCATACAATGCTAGACGAAAACCATAATCATGTAAATGGTATACAAGAAACACATATTGAACATAAACACCATTATGAATCTAAAATTTCAGAAAGGGGAAACTCCTGTATTAACTTCAAAGAAATAAACAAGTCTTGATCCCCCAAGGGTTCCCCCCCTCTCTACTCTTGTACCATGAAATATATAGAATCATAGGTCCTTTCTAGCTCACCATTTCTTACTCCAACCCCTTTACCAAAATAGAAACAGTTACAAACAAAAAATGACATGTTTTAACCGATTTCCTTCTTTTCAGGAGGTGAAATTCTGAAAAGTAGGCTTCAAAACGCCACTTGTAACTCTCAAAATGTAATATTTGTGTAACATGTAAGAACGTTTTTTGTAGGTAAGTTCATTATAAAGAAAAACCTCTCTCGTTTTCTTGAAATTTGTCTCCATCTAGCTGATATATGTGTCACAAAAACATGTCTCAGACCAGAAATCATGAAAACTAAAAAATAAGGCTCAAATATTCCTTCTAATCTCCCAAAATATGAAATGTTTTTCAAATATGAGATAGGTTTTTATTACATTGTTTTTTCTCGAAAAAAACCCCTTGGGGATTTTAAAAATTCCTCTCCAGCTGGTCAAAAAGTGATCTTGAAGTTGACCACTAAACGAGTCATTTGCACATCACGCCCTGTAGCATGTGCGCAGGAAAATCCTCTGCGCGAAAAAACTCTGTGCGTGACAACCTCCTCTATGCGAAAAAATTCTCTACGTGACAACATCCTCTACATAACAAAATTCACTATGTGACACCATTCTCTACGCGACAACCTCCTCTGCATGAAAACATCCTCTGCACGACAAAATCCTCTCTACGACAGAACTCTTTGCATGACAAAATCCTCTTTGCAACAAAATCCTCTGCATGAAAAAAATATATGCATACAAAAAACCTATGCACGACAAGATTATCTAAGAAAAAACATCCTCTGCATGAAAAAATTCTCTATGCAACAACATCCTTTGCGCAACAACTTGCTCTTCACGGGTGCACAACAAATGAAAGCAGCAAAATCCTTTGTGCATCGAACTTGCACAATGAGTATTCTTTTGAATTTTGCAATGATACCAATGACATGGAGTGTCATGATTGTTCCTTTTCTAACCTCATTAAAGGTGATTATGAACCATAATACCTTTTGACATGATATTCACCCTAACCTATGACTCATCTAGGAAATCCTTGATTTTCTCAAGATCATGTCATGACTTTGAAAAATTTGGACAAACCTCTAACTCTAGCTATGAAAATCATTGAAGGACCTGATCACATGTTGAGGATAACCAATGGAGAGGAACCTACAAATTTAGAGGACAACTTCCCTGATGCATAATTATTTTCAGTCCAAGTAGTTGATGAATATTTTGGTGACATCATTGAATACTTGAGTACAGGGAATGCACCACAAGAATTAAACAATGTGCAGAAAAAAAATATGGTAGTCAGAGTTGCAGACTATCAATTGATTGCAGGACACTTATACAATATGGGCAAAAACAATATTCTGAGAAGATGTGTGCTAGAACATGGGAGGCCTAGGATTCTAGCAGAGGCTCTTGAGGGAATAGTTGGAGGGAAATATGTAGGAAAATATACCACATAGAAGGTATTATGCATAGGACTATGGTGCCCAACCATCCAGAGAGATGCAAAGGACTACTACCAGAGATGTGATGTATGTCAGAGGGTTGGAAAACCTAATAGACGGGATGAGATTCCCATAATACCACAGGTAACCTTGCAATCATTCAACAAATGGGAAAGAGACTTTGTGGGACCAATTAATCCACCAGTAAGGAGGTCAGAACCAAGGTATATTGTTAAGAACCAAATATCAATATAGCATAGAAAAACCTCAGAAAAAATAGTCAACGCCTTGAAAAAGAGATAATTTCATATAATAAGCCTCTTCAAGGGGGAAACCTCCTTTTACCCCACTTAAATTTTCAAGTACAAGATGATTCAAAATGAAAATGTCTCATTGGTATATATAGGAGACTAGGAGGTATAATTACAACTAATGGCC
>JASDQU010404718.1:0-10693 GCA_032191745.1 Picea mariana | reverse complement strand
GTTAGAATCTCCTTCAACATCTCTTTGTCAAAGAACTTAGATAATGAAGATGTATGAGAACTGCCAATGTTTGAAGCTTCCTCCATCCTTGCAAGATATCAAACTTCAACACAAAACTTGCACAAAAACCAATAGCTAAATCTCAAGCTATCAATGGCAAACACATGAGAAAAACAAACTAGTGCTCTGATACCACCTGATTTGAAAATAGAAGGCTGACTTGTTATGCTATGCAAGCACTCTCTACTTCATAAAAATAAACTTTACAGGACCTTTCTTCATGTGTTAAAATATGCAAGATAGATTATGTGCCAAGTTTATGCTTCTTCCTTTAAATGTTCATGTGTGAGAAAATGTTCTTTTAAATGGTTAAATATGTACTTAAAATAAATACACAACATCATAACTTGTAGCAAATAAACCATCAAACTCACAACTATAACAACATGATAAAGGAGTTTACCCCTCTTCGGGCTACATCTCCTTGAGCCTCCATTAATGGACTTGGCTCTCTGGGATTAATTTGTCAAAAGTTATTTTACAAGCTTCTGCTCAACTCCAATGGAAATTTTGACTGCACCATTTGGATCAGAACACATAAAAACCCCAAAAATGACTAATAAAACTCTGAAAACGGATCATGGCTCATCCGGGCATGACCTCTTCTACATGTGGCCTTAAGCTTCCATGAGCTTCTCTATGGTAAAAAAAACCTGTAAAAGTCCTCAGAAGCCTCTGAAACCTGTCCCAATGTGTTCAAAGCATACCAATTATCCAAAAATGACTATTCAGTCACAGAAAACAAACTTGGACTCACCAAAACATGACCTCAATCAATGAGGGCTTCAAGCTCCCTGGAGCTTGTTGAAACTTCAATGGATAAAAACCTGCAAAATAAGTCTTCAAATGGCCTTGATAATAGTGAAAATGGATTCAGGACGTCCGAAAACCCCTATCTGGGCTTTTACGGCACCTCATTCGGCCAAAAAATGAGAAAGATAGGCCTCCTTCCATTCTCTTCCTTCAAGCTTGCTGGCTTTGGTTCGCCAAAACGCACCTCTATGTGCTTGAACTAAGAACATGCTCCAAAACACGTGTTTAAACCCAACACCACACATAACCGAAAAATGCTCCAAACTGTAGGATAGTTATGGACGCGCCAGCCCCTAACCACCTAGCTCTCGGGCACATGGGTCACTATATGACCTCGGGCTAGTAAACAAAACGTAACCGTTTTAAGCCCCCCGTGCTCCTGGTTATGGTCACATGTGATTAGGCATATCCACAAACTACATTTAAAAACCCCCGCGCGCACAACAAATGGAGGAGAGGGTCATATGGTAGTGTTATACGACCAGGAGCTAACCATTAAAAACGCGCCAAAACTTATGGATAGGTCCCATGCCATAATACACAAGACCACGGGCTGGGGCTAAGCCCCAGCCCGACCCTCGCGCCAACATACACATGATTCAACATTAAATAAATTTAAATACATATGTTTATTAAGAAACACTGTGCGGCGCATTGGCAGGGTGGACTTGCCAAGACTTTGGACTATGGGGGAGGTTCACGGTTTGAGCCCCATGAAGTCCATAAATTTTGAACAAACAACCAATGCCATGGTGCCACATGGCAGCCCACGATTGGGCCACATGGCACCTCATAATTTGCCAAAACCATGCCACGTGTCACAACACAATTCGTCCAACTGTCAGCGAATCCGAAACTGCCATGTCAGCATGTGCCAACTCAGCTCTGCCACATCAGCATAGGATCATGCTACGTCAGCATCCGTATGGACTGTATGGACTGCACAGTCAGCGTCCCCTTTTTTTTACCTGTTTGATGATTCAGACATATCGTGATATCTCTTGCTCTCGATGTCCGTTTGAGACGAAATGAGTTGCGTTTGGTTCGTGATGACGTGGGCTACACTCTCGTTCGTTTTGAGGCAATTCCGAAAATGTTGATTTTTGAGCTAAAATTTGACCCCTGGTCCAAATTTTGATAAGAGTATATGTTGAACTGCTAGTAATGGTACTCTGAGGACTTTGGTGGTTCTGACTATTTTGATTACTTAGGGTTGCTGAAACAACAGGAGGGTTAATAGTACTTACTTCAGTGGTCCGCACAGTTCCTGAGGTTTCTAGCTCATCCTGGTGAAGTTCTTCAGCTACTTCTTCCTATGTCTTAGTGGGTTCTGGATGTTCTTCGTCTGATAGATCTACCTCTTCCCCACTGTAGAAACCCTCGTCCTCGTAGTTCTTCTTGAACAAGTTCACAAGGTGGACTCCTCTGAACACTCTCCCACTGTGTGTATGTCCAGCTTCTATGTCATTGTCGATGTCTGAATTCTTTAACATTAGCTTTTCAAAATCCAATCTATCTACTGTAGCTTCAGGATGTGCTTTTCATGCAAGAGAATCTTGATCCTTAACTTCAGAAACTGTAAAAATTTTCCTCTGGGCCCCTTGAAAATGTATCTCTCAGCTTGGCTATACGATTCTACTCTATCAACAACAAATTTTGTGATATACCCTCCAATGGTGCTATCAAACCAATGATCTACAGCTCACGATATGGCGTTATCGACTCTCTTAACCTTTTGGATCAGTGCTGAAGTCGAAACCACAGGAGATATAGATCTGATCTTGGACTGGGTATCTACTAATCTAGCCAACCACTTGGACAACTGCAGATGGATTCCTCCAAATAAGATCTCGTGAATTTCGGTGAAGATGTATCTTTGTAGCCAATCTTCAGTACTCAGCTTAGGGTTCTTATTCTGGGCTTTAGTGAAGTCCTTCTCCTAATATTCTATCCATTTTTGAATCTCTATCTTCGACGGGAACCACCTTGACATTCCCTCAAAAATATTCTTGTCCCCGCAATGAAACCATTTGTTGGTACAGGGGCTGACCCAGGGTTCATCTCCAAGAGAACACCAACAAGCCCTAGCTACTAGCCCTTTTGGAAACACCTACGAAGAAGATGCAGTCTCACCCGAAGAAGCTATGAGGGGGTTGCAGGACAGAGATGTCTACAACCAAGGGAATATCAAGTGGATCTCACAAACAACATATTAATCATCATATATCAGTTTTCTTCTTAGATCTACCCTGCACAGTTATAGATCTACTCTAACATAGCTATGCAATAACAACATACAATGACAGAGATCAAGACATCAATCACACACACATAACACAAGATATACGTGGTTCACCCTCTCTCTAGGGCTACATCCATAGAACTGTGCTTATGATTTATTAAGATAAAGCATATAGTTCTATCTGTGCTCTCAGCTAGAATATATTCTCTCTTCTCCTCTCCTTCTCCCCCCTTCCTGTGCACCTAACTACAGGACTTGACCTTTTCACATAGCTGAATATCTTACAATACTAGAAGGCTCTCTCTCTCAGCACTTCTCTCTCACAATGTAATATTCTCTCACAACAACAATAGAACTAGCTCAACAAAAATATTGTACCAACCCAACCTAGGTCCTTTAGACCTTTATTTATACATTACATTAGCCCACCGACAGTATTAGGTCGGAACCTAAGTGTCAAAACCCTAGATACCAAAACCCTAGGTGTCTAAAACCCTAGGTCAACGTGACCCGCTTTTCCCAAGCTTCGCCAGCCTGTCTTTCCTTTCTTCCTGCGCGGTGATAACGGTGGATTTTTTTGCTTGTTGAGTTGTCTTCGATCCATCTACCTTTCTAATCTATCATCCTCGATCCTCTCATCCAATGGATTACTTTTCCGTAATTCACTCCATATTTTCTGCTCTTTTTCTCACTTCGCCTCAGTAACAGTTAATGTGTCTTCCGCGAAGTTCGCATTTCGCCTTTTCTTCCTTGATATTTGCTTTCTTCCATAACCAAAGGCAAACACAGGGATTTTTGAGTGGTTATTTATACTGTTTCGGCTTTGTAATGCTCCGACAACCTTCATGCATGTGATGAATGATGTATTCAGGACTTTTGTAGATGATTTTGTGATTGTATATTTAGACAACATTCTTATATTTAACAGGACTTGGGATGAACATGTGAGGCATGTAAAGAAAGTATTGGATACTTTGCAAAGGGAAAGTTTGTATGTGAAATTGTCCAAATATGAATTTGGTAAGACTGCAGTTATGTAGTTAGGTCATATTGTAGGAGGAGGAAAATTAAAAATTGATCCTCCCAAGATTGATGTAATTGTAAATTGGCCTGAGCCCAAAAGTGTAACCGAGATACAAATATTCTTAGGTGCAATCTAGTATTGGAGGAGGTTCATTTCAAACTTATCCTTTATATAAGCTCCTTTGCATGCCTTAATCAGTGTGAATAACACTTTTCAGTGGGGAGGAAAGCAACAAAAATATTTTGACACTTTGAAGAAAAAGATTAGTACAACACCAGTATTAACACTGTTGAATATTCAACAGCCCTTCGAGATAGAGACATATGCCAGCGGATACACCATGGGTGCAATATTGATGCAATATCATAAGCTTATCTGTTACCACTCTGAAACTTTTAACCAAGATGTTGTTAACTATCCTACATATGATAAAGAGTTGTATGCATTAGTTCAAAGCGTAAAGAAATGGAAGCACTACTTGTTAGGGAAGGAAACAATCATACATACATATCATCAACCCTTATAGTATCTCCAAGCACAAACCAAAGTACAACAATCTCGAGATTACAAATGGATGAGTTTCCTACAACAATTTCATTTGGTAATCAAGTACAAAAAGGGTACAAGTAACAAGGTAGATGACATGCTTTCTAGACCTCATATTACTACTTCTATTAGTTTGAAGAATGCTTCTTTATCTCATGATAGCTATGTGGAACAATATGCCATTTATGAATATTTGAAATAAGTATATGAGAATCTAACCCATGGTGCACAGATAGAGAACTATTGTCTACAGGGAAAACTACTCTACCATCTTGGAAAGCTATGTATTCCTACAAGTGAACAAGCCCATGTAATACAAGAAGTTCACGCTTCTCTTGTGTATGGGCATTTTGGGGTAGAAAAAACTATGGCTCATTTGCAGAGGTTTTGCTACTGGCCTCAAATGAAAGAAATTGTAACTAAATATGTAAAGGGGTGTGTGATGTGTTCTACTTGTAAGCCTGCTAATAGAAAACTGGGGCTATACTCACCACTACCTAATCCATCCCATCCATGGGAAAGTATCTCCATGGATTTTGTAGGGGGTTTACCAATGTTGAAAAGGGGTCATGACTATTTGTATGTTGTAGTGGATAGGTTCAACAAGATGTGTGTCTTAAGTCCATGTAAAAAGAAGATCACTGTTGAGAAGACTGCTAATCTCTTCTTTCAATATGTTTGGGTTCACTTTGGGTTACCCAAATCCATTATCTCAGATCAAGATACATGATTCCTTGGGTAGTTTTGGACAAGATTATGGAGAATGATGGAAACCAAGTTGAAGAGGAGCACTTCTTTACATCCACAGACCGACGAACAAACATAAGTTGTTAACCGAACAATGGTACTTTTGCTTCAAGGCTACTACAACAAGCATCCCAAATTATGGGATGAATAGATACTCTATGTACAAAATGCTTACAACTAAGCCTTACATTCCTCCACTCAGTGTTCTCGTTTTGAGACATGTTTTGGGTACCTACCTAAAGTTCCTTTGGACTTGATGTATGGGAGAGATTCCAATTCAAATGAAGAAATAAATGAAGACAGAGCCTGCAAGTTCATATAGAGGATCCAACAGGTACACCAACTAGTCAGGGAACAATTGGAGAAAAGTCAAGCACAGTATAAATATCAGCATGACAAGCACATGGTTGATCATCAATTCCAGGTTGGAGACCATGTATGGCTTCACATCAGAAAGAAAATATTGAAGGGTGAAGGCAATAAAATCAAGCCCATTCATTATGGACCCTTCACTATTTTGGAGAAAAGTGGCACAAATACTTTTCGTCTAGATCTTCCACCTTATATGAAGATCTAATCAATTATAAATGTAGAGAGCTTGAAACATTTTGAGCCTCCCATGATGAAGGACCAGGATGAGGAAGTTTCAATACCTTCATTTGATGAGTTTTCTCCTGAGTACTTGGATGAGTTAAAGGAATATATCATCCTGGACAGAAGGACGAGGACTTCATACAGGGGTGATGCTGATTATATTCGAGTGGGCTTAAAGGGAACACATCCAAGCAAGTCAAAGTGGATTGAGAAGGACAAGGTGAGGGAAATATTCCCTCACTTATCTGTTGATTGATGAAATCTTTTGGTGGTCCAAAAATCTCTCAGTGGGAAGGCGTGATCCAAAAAGGATCCATAGAAGACTAAGGACAACTAAGAATTCACAGAAGCAACTTAGGAAGCTCATAATGGCCTCAACAAAAAGAGAAAGGGAAAAAATTAAAAGTCCTCAAAACTCGGTGTAAGTGGAATCATTACGAAGAGCGTGTCACAAGATTTCCAATGGTGTAAACGGCTCATCAAACAAATTTACAGATCAAAAGATATTCACAGTCAAAATTTGGTCAACCTAGCCTAGTCAGCATTTGTACTGCTGACGTCAACATCATTACGAATGATGTCAGAATCTGTATAGTGTACGTGGCACATGCAGGAGGTGACACATGTCATGCTGATGTGGTAGCATCAAAGGCTGCCATGTCTCACTCGTTTTTGTCTTTTTTGGGTCAATCCGTAGACTAATGAAAAAGTGCCATGTGGCAATCCATACAACCACATGGAAGACCATACAGTGACGTGGTAGGGTGATTGTGCAAGCCAATGACATGGGATAATGAATGGCTACCACGTGGCCCAGTCATAGGCTGCCATGTGCCAACAGGAAAATGCTCAATGAGATCCAACAACCGAAAATCCAATATATATCAAGGCAATTTTTTATGTATCAATTGCAGGGAGCAGGCACAGAAACCGAGAAAAAATTTCTCTTGGGCTTGGGAGTGCCAGAGTCGGATTGTGGCATGGAGAAAATCTTTTTTGGGTAATTTGATGCCACAAATTCAATGTTGTTGTATGTTTTCTGATCTAAGCAAAGCTTCTGCAACTTAATTCCAGAATGAGGTATACTTATGTATTTTGCCAAATTCTTTTGCTGAGTTAATAAAAAGGCCTACCCATTTGAGAGCAGGACCCGAATACGTATTCCACCAAGGATGAATTCTGTTATCAAGTTTTCGTGTTCACATTTGATGCTTATGTCTCTTCATTATTGAGATTTTCCTTCTTTAATGGTGTGCTTTAATTTATGCTCATTTAATACAATTCTTTATAAGTCACTTTGATGAAAAGATCCTAGATCATGTACCTCAATGGCTATGTCTCATTACAATGTTCATCTCGATCAATATAGATTTTAACCATGTAAAACAATCTATTGCAAATAGATTTTCAATAAAAGAACATAAAATATACAATGGCAAATAGACACATTACATAGAGATTTTTCCCCTGGAAACCCAAACTGGGAAAAACAACATATTCTATATTCATTCACATCATACATTGTTTACAATACAATATACATATTGGAGCCAACTCCATCCAAAACCATAATCCAATGACCTGGATTAGTCAACAACCCTAATTCCTTAACTGGAAATAGAAAACCATCGATGAAAAACCGCACATAAATGGACACAAAAATCGAGGACCAAACAAAAAAGGACACAAAAATCGAGAAAAAAAAATTTGGGGGGGGCACTTCCCTAGAATCCCCATGAAGGGGGGATACCTCCCCCCTCTTATCCCCCATGCACTCCCAATGCAACATAGACACTATTTCTAGTCGTTAAAATAATATAGCACATATCCAACATTCTCCCACTTGTTGTTTTCTATGCATACATGGGATTACAGGGTTACATAGTCAACAATCCAAGACAACAATGCCCATAGATCCTCTACACCAAGAGAAATTCTCAGTGCTCACAATTTTTTTTAATGAATCTACAACATTCTTCAAAGTGTCCACCTTCATCAACAACAACTTCTTTTCTTCAACCATGTCTCTCACAAAGTGATATTGAACATCAATATGCTTTGTCTTTGAATGATAAGTTGGTTTCTTTGCTAGAAAATTTTCACTCTAACTGTCACAATCTATCCTTACAGCTTGTTGTACCAACCCAATACCTGAACACAATATTTGTAACCATAATTCTTCCTTTCTTGCATGAGTGGCTACCATGTATTCAACTTACGTAGTTGAAAGTTCCACTACAAACTATATTTTTCACATCTAACTAATTACTCCTCCAAATAGGTTAAACACATACCCTCTTGTATATCTCCTATGATCTAGATCTCTAGCCTAGTATGCATCCACAAAGCCATGTATGTCCAACACTCTATCCAATCCTGGTCTTCCTTGGTAGCACAATCCATAGTTAGCAGTGCCACAAAAATACCTGAAAACCCTCTTTACTGTTGTCCAATGCTCTTTCCCTGATTTTGACATATACCTACTCAAAAATCCCATTACATGTACAATGTCCGGTCTAGTACAAGCAATTGTATACATAAAACTCCTAACTGCACTCACATATGTAAAATGAGACATGTCCTCCTCCTCTTCATGTGTCTCGGGACATTGATCCACATATAACTTTACATCTACAAGAATAGGGACCCTGACTGGTTTACATTCCTACATATTAAACTCTGTAATATTGTGTCGACGTGTTTTCTTTGATTTAACCATAGTTTCCTTTTTTTCAAATCTCTTTTAATTTTTATTCCCAAAATGAAATTTGAAGCACCAAGATCCTTCATGTCAAATTTCAAGGACAACTGAGTTTTTACATCTTGGATAATCTCCTTGTTGTTTCCTATCAACAACATGTCATCCACATACAAGAAAAAATAAATCAAATGATCACTGATTAATTTAAAATACAAATAATGATTCTCTTTTCTTCTTGTGAAGCCAAGTCCCAACATATAAGTATAAAATTTTTTATACCACATCCTTGGTGATTGTTTTAAACCATACTGTTATCACTGAAATTTTGTCCACAAATGGTTACAAGAATCCATCATCTCCAAACATCTATTAGTTCATCCATGGACCAAAAAATGCATTTCCAAAAGGTCCAAAACTATACAACCAGTAATAAAATTAGCATGCACTAAGACTACATAGGGCACGCGTGCACATGCGCCATCCAGAAGTGCAAGAAAATCTCACATGCGCACGAGAGACGACTGTGGATGCAAAAAACTGTGTACCCCTTAGAATGGTGCATTTATGATATTGATCGGCCTTCCACCCACTTCTAGTTCAGCTTCCAAGTCGATTTGACACCGAAATCTTGGCTAAACCCAACTATGTGGTTGGTCAAAGACCTAAGGGTGCCCTAAAGGACCCCTTGTTCACACTAAAAGTTGGTTGAATAATACCTTAAATCTATGCTATAAAAAGAGGCCATGGGTGCACTACATCTTCAAAGAATTCATTTGTATTGTTATTCTGCCTATATTCTCTTGGAGGATCCTCTTTCCTTGCCAAGAGCATACAAGCACCATTTCATTTGAGCTATTCACATCACCTCTTGAGTGAATAAGCTTGGGATTTCTTCACCATTTGCTTCAAGTTTTCTAGTTGTAAGAAGAGCTCAATATTTGGGGGTTCAAGAGCCCTCCCTTGGAGGAAGAGGGGACCCATAAGTCTCCCTTTCTCTTTGGTTTTTTCTTTCCACTAATACAATCCTTTCCATTGGTGGCATGAATGTTGTTTATTTCTTGTTCTAATGTCCTTATGCACTCTAGTTTAGTTTCTTTTATTGTTCTTAGCTTAGTATTTTGTTTATATTACATGCTTGATGTTTCTAACTCTTTCATTCACTGTTGTCTTGCCTAGCTAACCCAATTGGGCTTGTAAGCATCTCTATTTTGCTCATTTAGGTGACAAAAGAGATGTAATAGATTGGCGACTCCACTAGGGAAAGGTATCAATTTCCTCCCCAATTTGGGTTATTTTATCTCTTCCTTTTGTTTCTTTAACTTACAGGAACCATAACCGACCCAAGCCGACCTGCAAAAAAACAAATTCAAAGCTGAGCTGAGAGAATTTCCTCCGAAATTTTCTTCACGTCCGTGTAACAGACAGTGCGTGCATGTTTTAACCCACAGGCGCCTCTTCAATGCACGTGCACCAAACTCACTGTATTGCTCAACACCTTCTGTGCACCTATGCCCATAAGTCATTTTCAGTTCATGCATTGGCACTCACAACGCCTTTGCCTACCCTGTGACTCGCGCATCTGTCCAGAAAATCAAATATTCTAAGGGTTTTTGTGATCTGTTGAAGGCCCATAGCCTTCTCAAAATTGATTCCATGCAGATTGTAATATGCACCACACTTAGATACCCTCTCCATATGAAGGGATTAGTCAAAACCTAGGCACTTAGGGGGTTAAAATCATTATTTCCTCTTTTCCTTTCATTTTTCCACATGGATGGCTTGCTTTGATTAAAATTTAAGTTGGAATCATTATACATCACATATAAAAATTGCATTGGGACCAGAAATTGGATATCAATCGTTGAGTATGCTCTTCTCTCGCGCCCCAATACACTCTTGAGAATCAAAAAGAGATTGAGAGAAAATTTCATCTCCCTTAAAAAATAAAATCTTTAGGAGAGGACAA
>JASDQU010404715.1:0-10046 GCA_032191745.1 Picea mariana | reverse complement strand
GACAGTTTATGATTGTTTGCCTCATCAGGGATAGTCTGGCAGATTCTTATATGAGCACAGGGCAGATCAGTACTATAAGTAGAGGGTGCTTTGCATCATACAGGGTAGTTTGGGACCCCGGTGACTTCACCACTTATGAGCATGTCCAAGAGAGTTTCGCATGGAGGGACTTCGCAGACGCTTTGTCAAGACATATGGGGGAGTGTATGACTTGGCAACTGAGCAGGCCAGGGCACACTCTTTAGGTAGGGTTGATACAGTCTTCATCCATTCTAAGGGGGAGCGTATGGACAGACCGCATCATAGATCCACTAAGGGTGCAGAGCATATTGATTGGCCAGCCAGCAAAGCTCACGCAATTTTTGATGATCTCATGGGCAGCACGGATGACAGAGCCACCTCCTTGGCAGAGGTTGATCAGAGCAGCAGGCACAGGGTTGACTCATCGCATTAGTGATTACCTTCAAACAGTTGGTCAGGCGATGGTGGTAGACCGTCGAACTGAGAGGTATTTGCATGATTACGTGAGGTCATGGATTGAGTGGTTACATTTGGGCAAGCATTGCAACAATACCACTCATGATAGCTTACATACCGCCCAGGATCGGCATAACATGTGTGTAGACACGCATAGGGTGGAGCATAGATTTGAGATCATTGATGTGGTGTACTTGACAGTGCATCCATTTAGACCGTCTCCATGGAGGAGAGGTGGCACTGAGAGGATGAGGCCACGCCTCTTTGGTCCCTTCAGGGTGATTCAGAGAGTTGGAGAGGTAGCTTACGAGCTAGAGTTGACCGCGGGTAGCTAGGGTCACAATATTTACCATGTATCATGCCTCCATAGGGCGTGGGGACCACAGGTCACTACTCCCATTGAATTACCGCCTCTAGATGAAAGGGGATGGATGTTATTGACTCCCGAGGAGATTATGGATGTCCGAGAGAGGAGATTGAGGAGCAGAGTGATCAGGGAGTACCGTGTCAGGTGGAGAGATTGGCCAGTGGAGGATGCCACGTAGGAGAGCGAGCATATTTTGCAGCATCCTCGTTTGCGGTTGCTTGAGGACAAGCAATCTCAGGAAGGGAGGACTGTCATGTCCCCTCCCTTTTGACCTCATTAGAGGGAGGGCGTATTAGTCTAAGGGGGTTCCCTGTAGACTATAGCCCCAAAGAAAGGGAGCCGTAGGGTTGAATAAAAACACTCAGGGAGGCAACGTTTGAATTTTAAGGTGACATTGGGTAAAAAGAAGGATAAAAAGGGGGTAAAGTGACTTTACATCACCCTACTTAAAGAATAAGTCACCTAAAGTACCGAGTGGAAAAAAGAGAGAAGGGGACAAGCAAAGGACAAAAAGTATATAAGGAGGAGGGGAGACACATTCCTCGTCATCTGATTTTGGATTTGAGCATCTTGTTTCTGCCTTTAGAGGCTGTTGCCTCAGGGTTTTGGAGGGTTTGGTTAAACCCTTGAGTTCTGTTTGGGTTCGGTGGTGCCTTGTGCTCACCCTAGCCCAACCTTGGATTAATCTTCCAAATTATCTGCTCGGATCTTCTTCAGGTTCCATTACTTGGCTGTTCTGAGCCAAGAGAGGGCACGTTGTGAGGATTTCTTGAGGGTTTGTGCAGGTCAAGCTTGTTGGAGTGCAGCCAGGAGGTTTAGGAGGAGACCGAGCTCATTTAGGGGCGGTTTGAGAGGGGTCGAACTCAGTTCTGGCCACTTAGAAAAGGGCCGAACCCCCTATCTCTTGGGCAGAACCCTTTTGGGGAGGGCCGATCTGTCACCATTGCGGAACCATGAGGATAAGAAGGCCAGCAGGTGGACCGAGGGACTTCTATGAGGCAAACAAGGGTCTGGACAGAGATCTGAAGCTGAACGGCAGCCAGGAATTGCAGGGCCGAGGTACTGGCGGGGTTAAGGAGAGCCTACAGTTGGAGTTTTGACAGAGCCAAGGGCTGGAACAGGGCTAGGAAGGAGCTCACTGGGGTCCTACTTAACATTACAGGCAGCAAGAAGAATTGAGGTGGGACGGCAGCACTAGATGAGGGTTTCAGAAGTGGAACAGCAGGCTTAAAGTGGAAATTCAGCCCAGCAAACAGCAGATCATTCCCAGGTTCTGTTTGGCAATAATATTGTTGTGTTTAGAGTATGTTTTCAGCTGCTATAGCAGCCAGTAGAGGCCTGTATTTGTTGTGTCTCAGAACTCAGAATTACAATAAAAGCTCACTCCATTTCCACCATTTCTAGATCGCTGGTTAAGTACTTGTGGAAGGCTGTTAATTTGAGCATACGCACTCTGTGAATGGATGTTAAGGAAAATCTAGCATAATTATTCAGTAATGCCAACTGTTTGTCTTAAGATTTCAACCAAACAGCATAAACAACTCTCCCATATTTCCAAGGGATATTACACATTGACCACCATTTGGTCTTTTAATGGACTTCAATATATTTTATTTCTTTCCTTCTTTCTGTCGTCTTCTTCACCTGGCAGTTTGACTACCTAAGATGTCACTTTAAAGGAGACAACAGCATTAATGACTGCAGACATCGTCAAATTAGTTTTATATACTTAGTGATTTCCTGTATGTGTCTTGTTTTCCTGATTAGAATAGAATTTAGATGCCTACTGTATCAGGACTATGACTAAGAATACAGATATCATATTTATGACAATTTATCTTTGGGCAGAATTTAAACAGGTAAACTTTTCAAGTGCACATTTAAAGTAAATTAAGACTGTTAATTGATGTGCATTGCACGAAATGTTTTTGGCAGAATAAGTGTATCTGTAGTTTGAAAAAGATAATTGCTCTTATGAGTCTTTGAGGTATAGATGATGGCCTAAAATAATAGACCATCGATTCAGAAACTTCAAGAACAACTAACTTCCTTCAGGCTTCTAACATAAGTTCTTCATGTTTTATTTAAACCAACTAAAGCTACCATCTCCTGCAATAGAATTCCTTTAGTTGATAATTAAAAGTTATTTCATCCCGTGAAAATAATGAAACTGAATGGGGAATGTTAAAGCCACTTTTTCACAATTGTAACGGTAGAATCAAATTGATTTAATAAGTTGAATTTAAACCCCACACTTTACCTATCAGGAGGAAATTGAATATCGAATCAGGAACAAAAAAACTAGAGGGAAGAAAAAAGAGGTAGATCCTTGAGGTAATGTGCACCAGGGCTCCAGTATCAGAAATTGAGAGTTAAATCCACCGGACAAAAATTTAAATGGAACGAGGGTGCGACACTAGAGCATCTCAGATGATCACCCATCCCAATACTACTTTGGCCCAAGTGCACTTAAATACAAAGTTCTAAAGGAATCACGTGCATTAACGCTAGTATGATCACACCCATGAGGATGATTCTTTATCTACCTCTTCAAGGAATATTATTGACCTTGCCTAGATGAACATCTCTCCCTCCATGTCCTTCATCACCTCCTCTTCTGAAGTCAAATGTGAGCATGAAAAATAATGATTCCAGAAAAAGTGTAGAAATTTCAAAAATCTGCCCAATCTGAAATTTCTGACTCACTTCTATAATGCCATGGCTCTGTTTCATAAAGTTTTCAACCTTAGTGCTGAAACTAAGTTTTTCAACGGCATGCAAGAAATTCAAATCTGCCCAACACTACTTCTAGCCTTCTAGGTAAACTCAAGAATGTAGACACTTGAAAGACTTCAAGCATTGATCATTTCAGCAGCCCTTAGGGAAAGATCTATCTCAATACACAGATCTGAAACTTACTTCAATTACAGTGGAAATATAACAGCAATAAATTAGATCTGAAAGTTTCGTTAAGCATGCTAAAACAACATAGCATTCAGCCCAGCTCTCCTAACAAATCAGCATACTAAAATAGCCATGAAACTTGCTCAGAGAAAAATCAGATCTGCAATCACAAATTTACGACAGCAATGGGACACTTCATACTATCACAGTAATGAAAATAAAATGCAATATCTCAGCTCATCCCATGTGTTGGGAATATGTTATATTCTTTGGATGGATATTTCCACGCGATGTATGTTGCACCGGAAGGGTTGTAGGGGGAGGCAGCAGGCCTCCCTTGCTCAAGGGTTCGGAGGAAGCCTCTGAAAAAAAATGGGGTTGTTTTTGGTCAGTTTTTGGCCTGTTTTGGTGTTTTTCGGCCAATAGTTTTCAACCCATTGTAATCTAATTAGGGTTATAATCTAATCCGAGTTAACGGATTAGGGTTTTGGATGCTACGGAATCCTATATATTGTATTGTAAATGGTGAAGTTAATACAATGAAAAATAGAGGTGCGGCTCCATGGTTTGTTGGTTTTCCCAGTAAAGGATTTCCAAGGTAAATCTCTGAGTATTGTGTGTGAATGTTGTTATTCTTTCTGTTTTTATAAAGAATCTGTATGCATTATTTTACTGTAAAGGTTTAAAAMTTACACCTTGTTGGTACAAAAAGTTCTTTCAGCGCATCCTGTTATCACACTGTTTGTAGTTTGGGCAAAGTCCAACCCAAGCCACAAGTGTGTGATAAAACTAGGAACAATCCTCAATAGATGTYCCCCTCATTTTAGTGAARGACAAATCCAACACAAGGGAGGCTTCCCGGTGACCCTAGGGGGATTGCRATGGAAGATGGAAAGTGATCGGAGAGTGCCCCTGTAGGTCAAGGTCAAAGATGGGAAAGAGGCTTGAAAATGAGTCTTATGCGCTGATAAATGGTTTCCAAGGTAGTGTACCTGYAAAACAATATTAGACCTACCYGGAACAAGACAATTTATGAAGATTAAAGCCTCAAAACCAATGGAGAATCAGCAAGAAACCTTGTTGTCCCAAAAATGCAGCAGTATGGAAATATATATATGCAGTAAATAAGTTATAACAGCTGCAAAATTAACCATCAAAATCAAGCGTATGATGGAAATGAAGCTAGCAATTAGCAGACAATTTTCCAATAGTTAAACCAAGACTTAAATAGCAAAAGAGGGCTGTTACTAAGTGTTATCAGCAAGATTTTGTAACAGTCTTATGGCTGTAGCAAACTTTTGCTACAGCAGTGAGTTCTAGCCACTAAAATCAACAAGTAAACCACCCAAACAATAGCTTATAATTAGTAGAACAATTACCAAGGCTTACAAGTGAATTCCAGCAGTAAAAAAGTGAGTAAAGAGTGAGTTTGTTGCAGCCCTATTGGCTGTAGCTAAATGTCTATTACAGCAGCTAGATCACTTGGCAAAGAGCACAAGATAGCTTAAAGCATGTAGAATTAAATTCCAAACTTGAACAATTCAATCTCCTTGAAATCACATTTCCCAATGCACAATATTCAATCTCCAATGCAAAAAGATTAGTGCCTTATCTATTGGGTCATGGGGTCTCTTGTTTATGAGCTAGGGTTTATTACTCCTCTAGGGGTGTAAGCCCTTTTACTCCCTAGAATAAACAAACCTTAGCAAGGTAAATCTACAAGGGTGTAAGCCCTTTTACTCCTTGTAGCAACCTTTGCAATAGCCTTTTCAATGACAACAAAAGATAGATCCTTGATGGAGGGTGTATGCCCTTATACGCCTCTAAGGGTTTGACAAATTAACCTTGAAATCAAGAAGAAAAACATACAATTTGCAGAAATTCCTTACCTAGACCAAGAGATAGCATGAAAAACCCTTACTTATCAAGATATTCCACCACAATTGCCAAGAAACAAGCATCAAGAGAAGTCGCTAGCCTTCTTTCAACCAATAGACAAGTGAAACATCCAAAAGCACTAGAGGCAAAATGGAGCGAATTTCCCAAGTAGGGTGAAAATTTCAGCCAAGAATGTATGTAATTCTCAAGTGAGTAGATGACCTCTATTTATATGAGGTCATCTAAAACCAATTTGTCCACATAAGTTTGTCAACAACAAATTAAAATGAGGTCGACCCCCTTTATTTTCCTTTACAATTTACAAAAAATAAAATTACATAAAGTAAAACCCTTAGAAGGGTGACGTCATGCCCTAAAAGGGTGATGCTAGGCCTCAAAAGTGAGACGTTGAGGATATAGATGCAAGTCATTGGACCTCCAAAGGCCATGTGTCCATCTCTCATGCTCTGGAGTGTCATGGTATGCATCTTCCTTCTTCAAACCACATCATCTCTCTTTCGGAACCATCAATCCCATCAAAACCCTAGCCTCCACATGACGTCAAGGCTTGGAAGATGGCATCTTGGGCCTCCAAAGGCCAACGTCCAAGTGCAAGGGGCTATGATGTCATCACCTAGTGTTGTCCAAGTGCCTCCAAAGGCAATGTCCATCATCTCAAGTGTGCAATGGCTCTGGGGTCTTTTGCCCATCCTGTGGGGCATGGCGTCCATCCTTGGGGTTTTCAACCCCTCATGAAGGTCAAAAAGGTAAAATCCTTCATGGAATAGTTTACACCTGGCAAGGCCCTGCAAAAACAAAAAAGTACACCCTCCAAGGGTCCACATGTCACATGTATCATGCCAAGTAAGCCACATTTAATAAAAGAACCACCCAAACATGTGCATTAAATCCCCCCTTTTCAAACTAAACAAATGCTCAAAGACCTTATACAACTTGCCAAATTTAAGTATGGGAGGGTTGTCATGGTGCCTTATTGGGTAAATCAATCCTCAAGTCAAGGAGTGTTTCCCAAGAAGACCCTCTCTAAGTCATATAGTGAATATGAGGTCGATGGGGTTATGACTTTCAGGCATGGGGTTCTTGACATATCAAGAGTTCATATTGTCTCATTTATGGGTGCCTTTGTGGAGGGTGTGTTGCATCCTCGTTTGCAATGCAACATTTTTCCAAGCCCTTTATTTGCCATTAATTGATTATGGTCCAAAACATTGAGAGCTATGTGCAATGGAAATTAAGGAGCACCRCAATGCCACTTGAAGCTAAGAACACAGTGAGTGCCATGTGTAAGGAAAGTAAAATACACCACAAATGCATTCCCTCAACAAGTGGTACATTTATTAGTTATGTGTTTTCTTTTTAAAGGTCCTTGACTTTTTATGGAGAAGCGTTTCATTGCTCTCAGGACCTTAGGGCGAGCATCTAGAGGATATTTTATGGCTTTTATCTTTTTCCAGCTACAACACCTTTGGGCATTTAGCCCCTTCTTCCCATGAAATGAGGTACAAGCCCTTCTTGGGGTCAATAAGCACGAAAACCCAAAAGATGAGGAAATGAAAAGGGAAAAGGTGTGGAAAGTGATAAGTATGTGCAGGAATAGTATGATGACCCTTCAAGGAGACCCCCTAGTAGCAACCCTTTTCCCGAGGGTGACCCACTTACTAGGAAAACATGTCAACCACCAAGGTGAAAGGAGGCAAAAGGCATAATTTCCAAGCAAATGTTTTCATAATCAAGAAAGGACTCTTTGCAACATGCTCAAATGCTTCAATTATTAAAATGACACTTACCACGAGACTGGGCTTGTTACCTCATGAAGCAAGACCTGCAATCCTCTGTGGGCCAAGCTGGTGTGGTGGACGCTGTTGTCATCGATCAAATGATGATGTGTGGTAAGAAAGGGGGCTCTGCCTGCTCATCTGGCTCTCGGCACTCCATGTCTTCAACCTGCGGGCCTCGAGACATCACCCCCTTAGCTACCCCTAGCCTAGGGGGATAACACATCCCAAAGTAAGGATTCTCCAATGCATCCCAAACCCTAGCTAGGGCATCCACAATTACCGCAATCTCTAACCAACAATACAAAGGCCAAGCAAGGCATCCCACCAAGCACTACAAGCCAATCCTTGGAGCTTCCAAACAAGCCAGTGTCATGCTAACTATGAAACCCCAATATTTCCCACTTGCATCATACAATATATGAAGGAGATTCACAAGCTTGCATCCCACAAGCTACAATACTCAACACTTGCATCTCACAAGCCAAGGAACCCTAGTGCTAGCATCCCACAAGAACTAATCCTTGTTACGTGATCTTCCAAAATTCTTCCAATAGCTAGCATCATACCAACTAACAATCTTTAAAATACAAAGTAGTTGTTCTTAGCAAAGACATTCTCCTCCCTTTATATAGACTAAGTTCAGGGAGGCCAACAATAAAACATGGACTATGTCCCCAAGAAACCCTAGAAAAAGTCAACAAACAAAACCCCAAATGGAGCACTCCTCAAAGCAAGGTGTCCACATGTCACACTAGGGTTTGTCCAATCCCCAAGGTGGTGCACCCTCCAAGTTGGGTGTCCATATGTTAAGCGCTCATTGTCCAAGACGATGCACCCTCCAATCAATGGCACCTCAACTGAAGCATTCCTCCTAAAACTATGTGTATGGTGGTTACATGCTCCAACGGCCAAGCACCCAACCTCCAAGTGCCTAACAAACTCCTCCAAATTGGTTATTACTCCACAAGGGCCAAGCACCCATCCTCAACAAATGTGCCCTTGTAGAAAAATACGCCATGTGCCAACTACGATAAGAAGTATGTCTTCCTAGCACTAATCCCAAGGCAAGCATACACCCAATCTAAGCTCTCCAAACGTACATCAAAAATAAACAAAAGGGTTAGGAGACCACAAGCTCTTCACATCCCATGAATCACTCTCCTAGCTAGGTGAAAACTCTTTCAAAGCAACCAAAAGCAAACACTCCCTCTTTACAAGGAAAGTATTTTCCCCAACACCAATCTTTTGCCTCTATACCTGCAACCTACACATCCAAGTCTATTGCAATGTTGGAATCAATCACTGATCCCACCAAAGGTTTTGGAACTATCTACCAAACATCACTCTCCCACATTGTGGCATCATTCCACACCTATTCTGCAAAACTGGAAGGCTCGCCAATGGAAGAAGTCAATGCAACATGTTTGGAAAATCTTATAGGAGGAATACCTTCCCTGAGTGATGTTTGGAKGTCCTCCTTCATTAGGGTTCCTCGAGTTAATTTTCTGCATTGGTGGACAGCAATATAAGGACAGTTGTAGTTTGTTTATCCCAGCTTTGTTGTGTATTTATTTCATAAAAAAACAGCCCACCTAGTCTTACCCTTTGACTCCACTTGCCCTATTGATAGGAACTAGTSTTGGTCCACCCATCCATCTACTTTTAATCATACATTTTCCTAGGGAAACCCCCCTTGTATCAAAGGAGAGCCGGCCTAAAGTGAGAGTGGGAGCTACTATGGTTAYAATTGGTAGCCCCTCTTAGTTCCCCCAAGGCTRCACTTGTGTTTTAGGGTTTTACCACTTAAGGTGCAAGTTTGGGTGGTAGCAAGTTGCTTGAGAGAAGCACCTTGACCACTGGAAGGGTTGTTTCTTCTTCATATTACAGATTTTACAAGATGAATATGGCTTTGATCTCTTGCTTGTCCTCTTAACACTAAGTCTAGTGTTGAATGGTATGTGGATAGTGGAGCTTCGAGACACATGACATGACAAGTCTTTATTTAACAGGATTCAGGAGCAAGAGGTAGGTATGAGTGTTGAGCTTGGTGATGAAGCCACCTATCATGTGAGAGGAGTTGCCTCTATTTCCTTCCAGACACCTACATGTGATGTTCTTGGGTTGAGTAATGTTTTGTTTGTTCCCAAGTTGAAGAAGAATCTTCTTTCAGTATCATCTATGGCAGAGCTTCATTGAATGGCCGAGTTTGATGCTCAAGAGGTCATGTTCAGAAGATGAACCCATGTTGTGGCAAAAAAGGTTCGTGTTGGAGGTCTTTATAGTTTGCAAGTATATTTTTTGAAGCATGGTGCCTTGGTGAATGGCGGTACCAAGTTGTGTGAGTTTTGGCATGGGTGTCTTGATCATTTGCATTATGGGGTGCTTCCTATCTTGAAGAACTTAGTGCAAGGATTGCCAGACTTCAAGATAGAGAAGGAAGGTGTCTGCAAAGGATGTGCTCTTGGTAAGCACATCAAGGTTGTTTTTCACAACAGCAAGAATAGATCAAGAAATAGATCGAAGTCTTGTGAGAGAAATCATCAATAAAAGTGACATAACACCAACTAACTATCAAGAAAGCATAAGACCTATGCCCCTCTTGATCTAATCCATTCAAATGT
>JASDQU010404712.1:4052-14746 GCA_032191745.1 Picea mariana | reverse complement strand
GGTTGATGCATGGTTCAGGTTTATTGGTACATGTTTACAGTGGTATATCTCATAGTGATAGTGTGACATTGGTTCCATCATTCTACTTCTACTTCAGGGTGGTTGGATGGGGCAAGGACAGGTGGTTGTATCCACCTTCTGGTTGTAGTCGGAGAACATAGGGGGTTGTAGCCTCCTTCTGGTTGTAGCCAAAGAATTGGGGAGTTGGATCTTCCCTCAAGTTGTAGCCTAAGAAACTAGGGGGTTGGAGCCTCCTTCCAATTGTAGCTGGAAAACAAAGGAAGTTGGTGCTTCCAATGAATGTAATTCTTCAAGACATATAAGAAAAAGCATTATGTAGTTTTCTCCCGCTTTGGGTTTCCACGTAAAACACTGGTGTACTGTGTATGTGTATGATTGCTCATTTGTTCATTGCTTATTTACTCTATAGTTATTAGATGATAATGCTTCATTGATATATCACTTGGATTATATGGTTAAAAAGGATTAAATTTCTCTATTATTGATTCACCCCACCCCCCACCTCTCAGTAATCCAACAGTATATGACCCGCGGCACCCCTATAGGCTTCAAAAATTCCAAATTTTGAGATCTTTTGGTCAAATCTGGAAGTGTCTGATCTCAGGGATCTGTAATTGGTTTGTGTTTCTAGATCTTATCTATGTTTGAGTCCTTTTTGTCACAACTTTGGTCTTCAATCTATATTTGAAGTGTGTTTGTGTGGCTTGTTTGGATTACTTGTTTGCATTTGTTTGTTTTTTAGTGATCCATCGAAGTTGGTTTGTGCACCCAACAAATATAAGTAGATCTGGTAGAGTCCCTTATTATATTGCATTTGGTTGGTTTTCCCTCTTGAAATTTGTGTTCATTTCGAGACCCACTTTTATTGTGATTTTTGGGTTAAGATAATGTGTATACATTGGAGTGTCTTGGGGGGAATCACTACCAATATCACACTACCCTTTGCTTGTTGTCTGTTGGTTTTCATTTGCAACATCATTTTATTAGCATAAATAAACTTGCATTTCAAAAGAAGAAAAAAGAAAAAAAAATGCTTGCATAAAATATTTTGAGCTTTGAAGACAAGGTACATTGTTGAAGTGTTTGGTTTGAGATATTGTTAAAATTTTGGTTGTGATTTGTATTGCATGGTTGCTTGGTTCTTGTGAGGTTGCATTGTAAATTTTGCAAAGAAAAATATATATTTCCCTCCCATATCTAGAATTCATTGAATTGAATGACTACATTGACATCTTTGCATTGCTTTGGTTGGGTCAAGATTCATAAACACCATAAAATTTTCATACATTTCCCTTTGACATAAACAATAGTTGTAAGAAAATATGGCATAATTTAAAATTAACTAGACTCTTTTCTTTGCTAATGAACCAACATTATCTAGGATTGGGGCATTGGAATAAGATTGGAGTGAAAACTCTCTGAGGCTACCAAATGAAACCTAGAAACATTAAAGAGTGTAAAACCAATTTTCACAATCGGTGTGTCAGCAGCCTCCTCTAACACATGATTTAAGCACAAGGTTGAATTGGGGCTAGGGTGATTACCACTCTATGCTTGTCTTAGTTTTTTATATATTACTTCGATTACTATGTATACGGGGGTTTGGTGACAAACCTCTCTATGAGGTAGCACTTTCAAGTATTCAAGATGAGTTATCCTGCCCTTACGTGTGGTCAGACCTATGACTATTCACCCGATCATTGATTGTGAGGTGGTAGCCTTAGTGAACACTCCTAGGTGGCCTACAGAGGTGACTAGAGATGGGACATGCATGTAGTACCTAGGGCAGACATTCATTCATGGTCTTAGTTCTCCTGGAGGGTGTTTGCCTAAATAAAATTTACTTGCACCGGTTAGGGTTGTCTCACGTAGTTCATCATAATTGTTAGTGTTTGTAGCTCAGACACATATTTACATAAGGGTGTCTACTTGCAAAAATCCTCATTAAATGTATCTTATACTTTTCTTAGAATTCACTTTATTAACTTATTAATAAAGTGAATGTATTTTTATAAAGTGACGTTTAATTAATAAAGTGACTAAGTTAAACTCACTTAATGATTTTATTAAAAGAGATTCATTGATCTCATTATCTAATCTTGACCATTGAGATTAGGTAAATCGCTCAAGACAAAAGACAGAGAGGGTAAACGAAAAGATACAAGGATTTTTNTTATGTGGTTTTCTCCCGCTTTGGGTTTCCACATAAAACACTGGTGTACTATGTATGTGTATGATTGTTCATTTGTTCATTGCTTATTTACTCTGTAGTTATTGGATGATAATGCTTCATTGATATAACACTTGGATTATATGGTTAAAAAGGATTAAATTGCTCTATTATTGATTCACCCCTCCTCTCAGTAATCCAACAGTATATGACCTACGACACCCCTATAGGCTTCAAAAATTCCAAATTTTGAGATCTTTTGGTCAAATCTGGAAGTGTCTGATCTCAAGGATCTATAATTGGTTTGTTTTTCTAGATCTTATCTATGTTTGAGTCCTTTTTGTCACAACTTTGGTCTTCAATCTATATTTGAAGTGTGTTGGTGTGGCTTGTTTGGATTACTTGTTTGCATTTGTTTGTTTTTTAGTGATCCATCGAAGTTGGTTTGTGCACCCAACAAATCTGATTATATCTGGTAGAGTCCCTTATTAGATTGCATTTGGTTGGTTTTCCCTCTTGCAATTTGTGTTCATTTCTAGACCCACTTTTATTGTGATTTTTGGGTTAAGATAATGGGTATACATTGAAGTGTCTTGGGGAGAATCACTACCAATATAACACTACCCTTTGATTGTTGTTTGTTGGTTTTGATTTGCATCATCATTTTCTTAGCATAAATAAACTTGCATTTCAAAAGAAGAAAAAGAAAAAAAATGCGTGCATAAAATATTTTGAGCTTTGAAGACAAGGTACATTGTTGAAGTGTTTGGTTTGAGATATTGTTAAAATTTTGGTTGTGATTTGTATTGCATGGTTGCTTGGTTCTTGTGAGGTTGCATTGTAAATTTTGCAAAGAAAAATATATATTCCCTCCCATATCTAGAATTCATTGAATTGAATGACTGCATCGACATCTTTGTATTGCTTTGGTTGGGTCAAGATTCATAAACACCATAAAATTTTCATACATTTCCCTTTGACATAAACAATAGTTGTAAGAAAATATGGCATAATTTAAAATTAACTAGACTCTTTTATTTGCTAATGAACCAACATTATCTAGGATTGGGACCTTGGAATAAGATTGGAGTGAAAACTCTCTGAGGCCACCAAATCAAACCTAGAATCATTAAAGAGTGTAAAACCAATTTTCACAATCAGTGTGTCAGCAGCCTCCTCTAACACATGATTTAAGCACAAGGTTGCATTGGGGCTAGGGTGATTACCACTCTATGCTTGTCTTAGTGTTTGCTATATTACTTTGATTACTATGTATACGGGGGTTTGGTGACAAACCTCTCTATGTTGTAGCACTTTCAAGTATTAAAGATGAGTTATCCTGCCCTTACATGTGGTCAGACCTACGACTATTCACCCGATCATTGATTGTGAGGTGGTAGCCTTAGTGACCACTCCTAGGTAGCCTACAGAGGTGACTAGAGATGGGACATGCATGTAGTACCTGGGGCAGACATTCATTCATGGTCTTAGTTCTCTTGGAGGGTATTCGCCTAAATAAAATTTACTTGCACCGGTCAGGGTTGTCTCATGTAGTTCATCATAATTGTTAGTGTTTGTAGCTCAGACGCATATTTACATAAGGGTGTCTACTTGCAGAAATCCTCATCAAATGTATCTTATACTTTTCTTAGAATTCACTTTATTAACTTATTAATAAAGTGAATGTCTTTTTATAAAGTGACGTTTAATTAATAAAGTGACTAAGTTAAACTCACTTAATGATTTTATTAAAAGAGAGTCATTGATCTCATGATCTAATCTTGACCGTTGAGATTAGGTAAATCGCTCAAGACAAAAGACAGAGAGGGTAAACGAAAAGATACAAGGATTTTTTTCATTTCACAAGTCACGTGAGGTGAAGAGGAATAATCAGATCTGATTTTTCATCTTGGCGAGAAAATTAAAATAATAGCACACTTCCCAACGTAGGTTGCATGCTTCCCGAGGTAGCACAGAAATCGAGGCAGCGTAGAAATTGAGGAAACATGTATTTTGAGGTAGCACAAATTTTGAGGTAACACATCTTTTGAGGCAGTTTCATTTATTAAAACAAGTGCATATCTGTACAGATAGCGTCAATGATTGGTAGCACACAAATCGAGGCAGCGTTGTGGTTCAGGTTTGCATATTTGGTTTGTGGTTTTAATTTCTCGAAGCCATTTTCCCTGTGAAGGGAGCTCTTGTAAGTTATGATGTTATTTAATGAAGAATTGATTTGGAAGACCAAAAAAATTATTGTGTATTGTGTGATTACTTTTCTCATTTTTCCGTTGCATGCAAGAGTCAATTATTTCAGCAAAGTATTTAGATCTGATCTATTTACTTAGTTAGTTGATCGAGAGTAAATTTAACATGGTATCATAGATCTTGCTTTGAGATAAAAGTATTTTTATTGCATTCAATGCAGATCTCTTCAGCAAGTTAAAGGACAGAAAAGATTTATTGTATTCAGTGCAGATCATCTATGTTAGTAACTAGTGTGAAGTTTGAGGATCAACTAGATGGGGCTTCAAATTTATTTCCTTGGAAATCAAGAATCTCAGTGATCTTAAAGGAACGGGATTTGTGGGAAGTCATGACGAACCCTACTCTAGCTCCATCATGGACCTCGGGGTGTACTCCAGCAGTGGTAGACCTAGAAGTGCAGGCAGCATGGGATAAGAAGGATATAAAGGCGTAGAGGGTGATCTTTGAATCCATCAAGGATCATCTAATCCCACATGTTGCAGAAGAGACCATATCTAAGGATATGTGTGATTGCCTTGTGTCACTATTTCAAAGTGAAAATATGATTCAGAAGATGATCCTCAAAACCAAACTTAGAGAATGTAGAATTTCCACCTTGGACAATGTAACCAGCTACCTTATGAGGATCACACATATCCATACACAACTTTCAGTTGTAGGAGAAGCAGTAGTTGATGAAGAATTAGTGAATGTTTCTCTGAATGGGTTTTCCAAGGCTTGGAAACCATTCATCATGGTAATATGTTCCACAAATAAACTCCCCAAGTGGGAGATACTTTAGGATGACTGTATTCAGGAGGAGACTCATAAAGAGTCCATATCTAGCAAGCAAGGAGAAGATGCAATACATGAAAACTTGGACTTGGTTAGCAAAACCAAGAAAGGCAAAGGAAAATTTTCCAAGAATGGTAATAGTTAGGGAGAGGGACATCAATATGGGTAGAATAGAGATATGAGCAAGATCAAATGATATATTTTCCATAAGAATGGTCGCTTTTCTTCTCAGTGTACAAGGAGAAAGAAAGGAAAAGGAAAGTCACAGATAGTTGCATCAACTGCAGAGACACAATTGAGTGAACTTACATCCAAGTTAGAGAATGATTTTACATTCATGTCTTGTCTTTCTACCAGCACTACTCCCAACGGTGCATGGTCCTTGGAAAATGGTGCATATCACCACATGACAGAGGCTAGAGATATGTTCAATATTTTTTCATAGGATGACTCAAATATACACATTTAGCTTGGCGATAATACCAAGTATGCAGTGTGGGGTCAATGGATAGTGAAGTTCCATCTTGAGTCAAGGGGGTCCTTTGATGTGCAGGAGGTACTCTATGTACCTTCCTTGAAGAAGAAATTATTGTCCATATCAGTCATGGAGGACAAAGTTTATGACGTGAACTTTTTAAAGAGGCATGTATTCATTCTCCCAAAGGAAACCCGTCCAGAAACTGCTATGAGGATTGAATTCCGGGATGGAAACCTGAATAGACTTCAAGGCCATCCTGCGCAGAAATTTTTTCACACCTATGAGAGCTTGTGTGATCTATGGCACAGAAGGATGGGTCATCTCCATCATAGATCTCTACTATTACTATGGAATATTATCATTGGTCTTATAGAATTCAGTTTGGACCAGTTGGGGGTGTGAAAAGGTTGTGCACTTGGAAAGAATGTCAAGGAATCCTTTCTTAGCAATCAGACTAGATCCAAGGGCATCTTGGATCTGATTCATTTAGATGTTGGAGGGCCTATGTCAATAGCTTCAGTGAAGGGCACATTATACTATGTGACCTTCATTGATGACTTCTCCAGGATAACCTGTATCTACTTCATGAAGATAAAAGATGAGGTCTTCTGATCCGGATTATTTTCGGCACGAAATGAGAACGAAGATATAACAAAGAAATATACAAATATATTGAAAGAGAAATAGTAATATAACATATATATATTGGAAATATAACCAAAGGCAAAGATATACAATAATACACGATTTCTATTAATGAAATAAATGTACAGAGACTGTAAAAATACAAAGTGAAAGACTCGCTAGAATGGTGGCAGCTTATCTCTGAGAAGAGATGTGACGGCTACTCGCATTTGCAATAAGATGATTACAATGAGGTTCTAAAGGCATTTTTACAGTAAAAAGGAATGCCAAAAACCCTAGACATCCAAAAACCTAACCCTAGGAGATGAAGCACAAAAAGTCATGTGGGCCCCGTTTGGGTAAGTTAGTACATCAACTTCCCGGGGTCGTAACTTTTGCATGCTATCTTCGTTTTAGGCATATGATAGCCTGTTGGAAAGGTATCATCAAGGAGATTAATTTTGGAGCTTCAATCATGGCTTTAGATATAATTTAGAATCTCTATCCTAAAAAACCTTCATTTAGGCCCTCAAAATGGCCCTGAAAGTTAAAAACTGCTAAAAATAGTAAATTGCCAAAATTGCCAGAAAAATATTTTGACCCAGTTGGAAAAGGTGGGTGGCCACCAATATCCCCTTGGATCAATTCTCCCTCAGGAATAACTAGTCTCTATTGCGTTGAGTGCCCGGGGGAGAGGAAAAAGTGTTTGTTTAATCTGAATCTTGGTGAGTTGCTTGCCTTGCTGGAGACGTCGCGTTGCTCGATTTGTGGAAGGTTATCACGAGCATGTGGCTGGAAGGGTTGTACCTTTTAAACCAGTCTTGATACATTATATTCTTTTGTGCAGAAGGAATATTTACACTTTTCTACAATCTTGTCAACCTACTTATGTTGGATAGAAGGTGCTTGGGTCAAGGCTGTAGTGGTTGCAGTATCCTTTTGTTCACCTTTTGGACAGATTGTGAAGAAGCTAAATTTTGTAGTATGAGATACTACCTTGCGGCATGTTTTAGGTGGAACAGTAGTCGAAACTACCTCTGGTATTCTATAGAGAGGACCCCCCAAAGAAACAATGACATTGTGGGGTCGAGACTCATAAACAGCATGGCGCTTCCACATATATGGTTGGCCCAAGAGAACATCACAGACATCCAGTGGGGAAACATCACATAAAACCTCATCTTTTAAGGGCTGGATGTCATATGACAATCGACATTGTTGGCTGACATGAATATCTCGTCCTTGGCAAAGCCACCCGATGTTTTATGGTTGTGGGTGTGGTGTTGTCGACAATCCCAACTATTTGATGACCTCTGTTGAGATGAGGTTCTTATGGCTTCTGCTATCAATAATAAAATGCAGTGGGGTCCCCTTCACCCACACCTATGAATGAAAAAGGTTCTCCCCCTCTTCAGGATCTGTTGGTTCTTCTGGTTGAATTCTTGTGGTCACGACAATAGTAGTGGGGTCTGCGTCGATGATCTGTCTTTTACCATTATTTTTAGAATCAGATTCTGAATCAGGGTTCGGCTCCTTGTCTTTGATCTCATCCACCAATGAATGTTTTGAGAGACATTCATCGATGTTGTGCTAGGGGATTTTGTGGAAATCACACCATTTTCTGGTGTCCTTCTTTGTCTTCCTGTGACCCTTCTTTTCCTATGGCTTGGACTGGTTTTCGGGAGACTATTTGTTAGGGCCATCTTTTTCATACTTTGGTTGTTATGGATTTGCAGACCTGAACTCCCATTTGTTCTGGTGATTAAATTTCTGATCGATTTTAACAGCATGTCGATAAGCAGCACTGAGTGATGAGATGTCAAGAAAATCCATTTAAGTTTGTATGTATCTATGTAGAGCCCCACGGTATTTCAGAACCAAATGTCATTCAGAGTCTTTGATACCCATCTTGGCATGCAAGGTATGGAAGGTATTGGTGAACTGCATAACTTCTTGGCCCCTCTCTTGCCACAGTGTGGTCCATCTCATGTATTGGTCCTCATAGTTGCCAACAGGGTAATATTGTTCCTTTACTGCATCCACAAAAAAATCCCAAGTGGGCTCGGCCCCATATATTCCAGACTCCTCTGTGGAACTTTTCTCTCAGTAAGTTTCCCACCAATGTTTGACATGGGGGAGATATTTAAGGAGTGCGAAGGTGATCTTTTCTCTGTCGAAAAAATTATGAATAGAGAAATAACCTTCTAACATATTTAACCATTTGTCTAGAGAATCCGCATCTATCTGACATTCAAATACAGGAATATCAAAATTAACATGTACCTTGAAAGGAGAGGTTCTTCCAAAGTGGTTGTTTGATGAATATGTGCTTGTTGCTATCGGCAGGAATTGAAGGATGTGGGAAAAATCCTCCATCATTTCATCCCTCTATCGTGTGAGAGCTTGCTCAAGCAACAGATTTATAGGATCGTTTGCTCCATCGACGTTTTTCTTTTCTTTTGCCATGGAGGGTTTCTTGGGAATGCGAGAGAGATTGTCTTCAAGAGATACAAACTCAAGACCCAATTTTCTATACTCGGACCTCGTCGAGGACATGCACTGAAAAAAATGATCAACAGCAGCCTGCTCTAATACCACTTATCGGGATTATTTTTAGCATGAAATGAGAGCAGATATATAACACAGAAATATACAGAGATATTGAAAGAGAAATAGTAATATAACAGAGATATATTGGAAATATAACCAGAGGCAAAGATATACAGTAATACACGATTTCTATTAATGAAATAAATGTATAGAGACTTGTTGGCAGCCAACCCAATTTTTTTTCGATTGCTCTCAAAAGCTGCCTACACCCCTTGTCGTATTACGACAAACCATTGTCGCATTGTGCTAATGGACATTCGTCTCATTTTTGCGACCATTACAATTCAATTTCGACCCAGTTTTCACAACTGCAAGTGTGAAAACACTTCTTTCGTTGATTAGATTGTTGTCGTCTTTGGTTGGTACTTGATCACTGGTTTATCACAAGATTGCTAAAGGTTGTATCAAACTTATGTTCTTGAGCATTATCTTACCTTGATTGTGCATTTGGATATGTTTCATTGTTGAACCTTTGGGCATGAAATTTATTGGTCTTGTTCTGATCTTATGAAAATTGTGTAATGGATTTGGTCATATTGTTTTTATCCTTGCTTTGGACTGTCACTCGATTATTATATGAAGGAATTTTGATCATATGGTTCTAAGACTTTGGAATACAAACATATATGATATGTATCAAATACATGGACAAGTTTACAAGGTATGATAGCAACGATTTCAAGGCGCATGAGTTAATCATATTCGAATTGATACTTGGCATATTGTTTGCAAAGTTAAATTATACATTGAATGTTATATGATCCCGAGCTGTGTATTAGCAGTAAACCCCATGATTAAGCGACTGATTAAACGTTGGAATTGGCACGTTAGAGTGATAGTTAATGCTGGTACTGTGTTGGTTTTAAACTTAACACTTGGCGCRTTGTTATCATATGAGGTGTTGGTTCTGACTYGGATGACTGGCACGTAGAAGKGGTGAYTCACCCRCTYGMTGGTCRATGCATTTKTTTTAATGATTATGGTTTTAAACAGCTYTGTAYAGGTCATTAATGTAATACGTGGTGATGGTAATCCCACCACCTTCGCACGCCTGGAGTTGTTTTCGGTTTCGTCGAGCATTCAAACTATGGAAACCCTATCGTAATTCACTCTGTGCATTGTGTATTCGGTGTGAAACCTACCATGACCAGAGATTATGGCTCCTGTTGTGAGGGCCGAACCTAATGGATGCCAAGCGCTGTTGACATTCGATGGTGCATACAGCGATCTTGAAGAATTCAGTTGGCTTTCCTTTATAAGGAAGTTCGATGGTTTTAATATCCATGTTGCTCGGCAATTCGCACTGTCATTTGACGGTTGCCGAGACAAAGTCGGAGATGTCCAGCTCGAAGTCACCGAGAACTCTCTCAGCCTGGAAACTGGTCTACCCGTCAAGGGACAAAAGTGGTCCAAAAGCTACAAAGTAAACGATGTCCCGTGGACATTGTTGTTTCGGTCTCGGACAGTGAGGTCGTGCAACAGAGGTTTACCTGCGAAGATGTTGAAACTCCGTTGGTACGATCTATTGATGATCCTCAAGCAGTTCATCACTTGTGAAGGCAGGTATAGATTTTTTTTTCTGTTTCATCTACGTTTGCTAATGGTGTTTATGGGATTCGAGCTTAGCATGCCGCATTATCTGCACCGAAGTTTGTTTAAAATGGCTAAGAAGTATAAGCGAAGTCAGGCTGATACTAGCCTTTTTCATGTTGGGTTAATTAAAATGCTGGTTGTTTATGAATTGGGTTT
>JASDQU010404707.1:0-10706 GCA_032191745.1 Picea mariana | reverse complement strand
AGTGAGTGAGAGAGAGAGGGGGAGAGAACAAGAGAGAGTGAGGGTGAGACAGGGGTAAATGTAGGAGAGAGAGGAAGGGAGGGAGAGAGGGGAAGAGATACTAAGAGGTGAAAAGTAATATGGAGAGAGAGAGGGAACAAGGGGTAGAAGGGGGAGAGAGATAGGGAGATGGAGATTTAGAAAGTGAATGATAAAGTGGGCAAGTGTGAGAGAGAAAGAGAGATATGAGAGAGAGGAGAATATAGAGGGAGGGAGGGACGAGGGTGTTGATATTATGGTAGCTGCGGGAGGTATTAACCTCCACGTCTAACCTAGACAAGAATAAAATATTCTAGAAATAAAGAAGAAACCCTAAAGTTTGGACATAACCCTAGAAGACAAGTCGACTAAAGAAAATAATTAATATTGAGTCTTTAGCCTCCAGAAAGAGAATTCGGCCTAGACAACTAAGAAAGAGCAGTATAAATACAAGATGCTAGAGCTCATTTGTACACACATAGCTCACAAATGCAGAAATTCAGTAAGTGTGCAAGTTTGGAGAGTAGTTGTAGTTGTAGCTACTAAAACTTGTATTTTCAGTTTTAGGCTTGGAATTTCGCTTGGTTATGGTTTTGAATTTCTGCTTGGTACGCAACCTCTGGAGAGTGGTATGCTACCTTGATTGGCTTTTGGACCTAGGGTTTGCTTCCAGAATTATTCTCTCTATCAAGGTTAAGGTGCTCATGGGTGGCTTCGGCCTATTGTTGGGTGACAATATTTCTATATTGTATATGGTTAAACAAGCACACCTATTATTTCTAATAGGTTATGGGCCCACACTATCTTCAAACAGTCTCACCGTTGGAAGACAGATTGCGAGGATTTGCTTAGTTACATTTGAAGTTGCAGTGAAAGTTTTTGTTGCAGCAACGAAACCCTAACCTTTTTGTTGAGGCACCTTAAGTGAAGATATTGACCTAATTTCTAGATAGCCTAGTGAGCTCTAGCCTAGAGCACCTCTTGGTACTCTCAACAAGCTAAGACGTCAAGTTTGAGTTTTTGGTCAAAGTAAAAGGTTGAGCAAGTCAAAGTAGTCATGACTTACTCTATGAAGTCAGAAAACAAGTTAGAAGGATATTCTAACTTCAGAGCATGGAAGACAAGGATTTATCTCATCCTTGCAAAGAATAAAGTGTTGGATATCATGAAAGGAAAGATTGTGGAACCACAGTTTGAACAAGGAAAAGAGAAGGAACCTCAGAACATTATAGTTATAGAGAAGTTCAAGGACAATGACATCAATGCCATGAGTATCATAGAATCTGTAAAAGACCAATTGATACCCTAAATCTCTCATATTGACTCATCTAATAAGATGTACGATGTCCTAAATAACCTCTTCTCAGTTAGAAACATTAGACAAGTAATGAGTCTGAAGAATGATCTCTGTGACATTAAAATGAATAATGATGACATCATAACATCATACTTGGTAAGAATGTCTCAGTTAAGATATCAATGACAAACTACTAAAGAAAACATTCCAAAAAAGGAATTGGTAAATATAGTACGTACTCAATGACCTTCCCAAGACATGGGATGCATTTTCCGTAAGCATGAACACAAGAAATGAGTATCCCACACTTGAATAAATTTGGATTTGTTGTGCACAAGAAGAATCAAGGATTAGCTCAAAAGAGAAATTCCAAAGGAAAGATGATGATCAAGCCTACACAACAAAGTTCAAGAAATTTAGGGATAAGAAGAAGTTTGACTCAAGGAATAAACCAAATCAAGAGAAGGATATGTCAAAAATACAATGATTCAACTGTCGAAAATATGGGCACTACAAGAATCACTATCCCGAGTTAAAGAAAAGGAAGGAAACACATGAAACAACAGTTGTCAAAGAAAAGGAACCCTCAAAGAAACTCAAACAAGATGAAGCAGATTTCTTCTTCTAGTCAAGGTAATATTATTCTTCCGTAACATAGTCCTTGTACATACCATGTTTACAAGTTCCTGTATATCTATTTCTTAGAAGATAAGATGGTTAGTGAAAGAACACCTATGGAATAATAACAAGATAAGGATTACTATCATGATGACTATAAGTCAAGCAATACACATGAAAAAGATGAAGTACGTTGACAATCCTTGATAAAATTCATGTGGAAGCTATTATATAAGTAACAACTACCAGATAAGACAAAATCATAATCAAACTTGAAGAGAACCAAAAGGAGTCAAAACAAAAATAAATAAGAAATCAAGAGGAAATTAGAAAAATACTTGTGACAACTTGCAGAAGGAAATAAGGATGCAGATGGAAGCGTGGACTATCTTAGATGGAGGGATCTGATTACATAATTCCAAAATAAGAGCATGCATTCATACATGAAGTAAGGATTAGGAGGGAGATAATCCTAAATATGATCCATTAAGGATTATGAAGTATCTATCCATGTTCCCATTGAAAGTACCAGCCATGATAAGCAACATGTGTTCAGTTTGACTCTAGAAGAAGTCTTCTTTGAAAATAAGCCTTAAAGTATCCTTGGTTGTCCATCTACATCCATGATCCTATGATTGAAGGAAGAAGTTGGAATCTTCAGGGCATAGAGAAGACCCCATGGACCCAATATCTAAAGATAGACACGAGGAGAAACATGAATATTCCAAGAAAGAAAGAAAATCAATAACAACCAGTTATTATACCGAGAATCACAAGACTGCCAACTTGGTTTGAACCCACTAAGAAGAAATCGAGTAGAATAAATGGAAGTTATGATAAAGAACAATGTATGTAATAAAATGTGAAAGAAAAGGACTTATGAATGAAAGCATTGAAAGATTCAGAGATTCTTCCAGAAGGACGGAGAATAATATGACAACAACTTGTTCTAGTAAACCAGATATACCTCTTGTAGTATCCATCAATTGGAATTTACATGTAAAATAGTGTTCTTCCCAATAAAGCAAGTAAGAAAGAAGCTTATACCAGAAAGAGACTCATGTATGAAAATATAAGAAGACCTTGTATGGATTCAAACAACCTAATGCAGAGTATCTCATATACAACAGAAGTGTAGTGAAAACTTTCTATGACATAGATAGTGTATCATAATAGTTACTCAGAAGTCTGGGATGATGGATTGCTAATCCATGGAAAACTCTCATGATGACAAAAGAAGTGATACTTGTATATGTTTCAGTTTGAGCCTTGCCATGATGTTATGAGCTAGCAGGAAATAAAAGTGTTGAATTCGGCCATGATATATTGTAATGATCAGAGCTATATGAATCCTCCATAGGAAACTAGTGTTTCATGAAAGACCGAAGTACAATGAGATCAAGCATTATATTCTCCGTGATGAAGTCCAGAAAAGAGAAGTGGTTCTCCAATATATCTCCATAGATGAGCAGATAATAGATATTTTGGTAAAGACTCTTCCAAAGATGAAAAGTTTGCATACTCAAGAAACAAGATGGGGCCCGTGGAGATGAATTTCTTATTGAAAAAGGAAGAGATTATGCCCAGGGTGGGAGGGAGCACTTATATGTTATTTATTTATGGACAATCATTGTTTTGGTTGAAAAATGGTCCAGGATGAGCAGTTCCTTTCCAGTTCGTAAAGTGGTTTGATATTTCTAACGAACATGAATTTTCTAGTTCGAAAAATGGTCCAGATCAGATAGTCATTTTCGTAATGAAAATGGTCTAATAGATTATTGATGTACCATAGACAATGATTCCCCTTGTGGCCAATGTGGGGGAATGGTCTAGGACAGTCATTCTTCTTGGAAGTCACTCTGAGTAGTGGTCTGCCTAGTCGGCCAGTCATTATTTCGAATTTTACAGTTGTGAGCAGTTTTGAAGAATGGTCCATTTTGGAAGACTGTCTTTTTTCGAAGGTTGTTGTAGGATAGTCATTTCCATTAAGAAATGGTCCGGACTGTCATTCCCTAGGGAAGACTCATACTATCCAGGTTGCACTATGATTAGTGTCGGAGGAACGACCCAGTTAGGTGAATGGTCCAGGTTCAACAATCAGGGACAAACATTCCCTAGGGCCGACTCATTATATCCAGGTTGCACTATGATTAGTGACGGAGGAATGACCTAGTTAGGTGAATGGTCTAGGCTCAGAAATCATGGACATTTATTCTTCTATGCTTGAGAAGAATAGTCCAGATATCCCATGGATGATGTTTTACCTCCTGAGGGCAGATGCTCTTTTAGATCTCACAAATGTGAGTGGAAGAATGGCCCAGATGACTCAGTTTGTATCATAATATTGTTATGCAGGTTGATATCGGATGATATGATTACTATGGAGACTGTATGTCTTTGGAAAATGGTTGTATTCCACTGTGGTGGATGTGTTCCACTGGTTGTGACTATGTGTCACTAGTTAAATAGTTGTGTGCTACTTGGTGTGGCTGTGTACCACTGGATAGTAGTTTTGTACTACTATGGATAGACACAGTTGTGTTCTATTGAATGGAATTCTTCTGATTTCCATGAAGGCTATCAATAGTGTTGGAAATGATTACCATCTAGATGGATAGTTAGTGTGTCGGTGGACATATATTCTCCAGGTGGAAAATGGTGCAAGACAATTATTCTTCTAGGAAGCATGTCCGGATTAGAAGAATAGTCCTTGTAGCCCATGGTGTGGCTTCCAACATTTGTTGGAACAATTATTCTTCTAGGACATATGTCAGAATTAGAAGAATAATTCTTATATCATTCCGTGGAGTGAATGATTTATTCAACATCATACCTAATTACTTAGATGGAGTGCTCTCCTTAAGTCTACGTTTAATAATGTCCACATAGTTTCACTAATCACTATTTGAGTCACATAGAACCATCAATATCTTCCTATGACGCACACTTACCACTATAATATAAATAATATTTGTGACTCCTAACCCCACCGGGTCATATCGGTGTGGGGCTCCTCCCATTTCCCACACTCACAATATAAAGACATTCAAGTGGCGTTCCTTTGGACGTTAGCAAGGCCAACTTCACATGTTGAGGAGCCCACTTGTTGACAATTATAGTATTATCTGATATCTACGTTTAGTCACGCTCACCTTCCACATGGTTTTGTAATCACCACACGGATATAAAACGGAAACCCCACTACTTTTACTTTTTACAAGGAGACAACAAAAGCACACGTCCCGAAAATTCCAACATATGGCAAAAGTTCAATACAATCAGTGTTATAATTTGATACAATCGGTGGGGCTCTCCTCTATATGAGCTCCTGGATATCGTCATGTCAATCTGCCTATGTGTCATGTGGATCGTGTGGCAACCCATCCGGGGGTTTATATTAAATTTTTTTATAACATTATATATATATATATATATATATATATATATATATATATGATTTTATGCATGTCTATCAGTAATTGAGTTATTGAGGAGAGTGTCCACTCCACCGTGGTTAAATGTGAGAATCATTCAGCTGGGGAAAGAGTTACAGATAGTGGAAGAATGAATGCATGAATGACAGAAAAATTGAAGTTCCTATCACGCATGTCGCTCTCTGTCCGCTGCTTCTTTGTGGTAATAATAGACATCAATATTTAAAAACACATCTCAGTTTCACAGCGTCATTAAGCTGCTGATAATCGACATTGATACTAACATGTATTTCTATTTATAATAGAAATAGAATCAAATCTTATTGAGTTGATAAAGCAATTGATTCCATTACGGTTGGACTAAAAGTCTTCTAGGACGCCGTTAAACATTTCATCGATAGCATTTAGACAAAACAATGGTGTGAAAACATAGAAATGATTAAAGAACACAAAATTTTGATTTGCGCATGGTTTCACAGAATGACAGTTCGAAGGAAATAGCCTTGGGAGAAAAGGGTACGTTCTCGGATCTGACTATGTTTTTGACATACAAAACCAAGAAAAGTTTCTTAACAATATGTACGTTACAATCCTTCATTGTTGTCTCTGCCACACTGGATTGGTCTAAAATCATTCCAAACGTCATGAAACTCGGCCCCACTAATCCCAAATTCCTTTAGCTGTGGCGATGCAAAATCATTTTGAATGACTGGATGCTCATTCATCTGCCAAATATCATCCTCCCACAGAGACCCATAGAAATCCTCCGTAGTCTCAGGGTATCCATACTCGACATCCGAATAGTACATAGTATTGGCCATTGAATCTCCATCGATATAGTTGATGATGATTCCAAATTCTTCCGTAGAAATATGATCTGCCAAGAAACAAAGCTCTGCGCCAACATCTTCGTAATTCTTGAAAATTCTTATATCATACACTGAGGTGGTTGCTTCAGAATTCCATTCTGACAATTCCCCTTCTTTAACTGAACCCATCTGATCAGTATTTCCCTTCTCATCAGTAGACTCGATATCATTATGTGCTTGCGCCTTCAACCCAATTTCCGCTTCCCGAGACTTTAAAACCGCGTTGAACCCGATCTTGCCGTCATGCTCATTCACAGCATTAGTCCCTTCTGGGTTATTGTTATCCATATCGTCGATCTTGTCGAGCAAGCTCATGAGATCCCTGTCATACTCCAACGTTCTGCTAATGGTGCGCTTTCCGTCTGGCAAAGCCAATCCGTCATTCCAATACTTATCTCTCCCTCTTTTGCTCTGAGAAACTTGCGAGTAGGAGGCCATCTCCGCAATGAAATGATGAGACTAACACACAACAGAAAGCCCTGGTTTGATAGTTGCGGTTCTAAAGTCCACACGACCTTCGCATCCACAAAATTGTGTACAACATATGGGTAGCGAGTGGTAGATGGATCATAAGAAATACCGCGTAAGGTGATGCGAGACGCGCTTGGCCTCCAACGTTTTTCCTTGAACTTCGTTGAGACGGCATTAGTAGGTCCCACGTTAAACTGCCTTCCAGGTGGAATCTCACTGGGATCCACGAAAGCGGCATGAAAAAATTCAATGAAACTGTCCATCGTGAACTGAATCGTTGAGATGCTTTTGAGCAGGTGGTGCAAAGCCTTTGTACCGGATGTTGGACTCGCCTAAGGGCCGACATGTTCGGTATTTTTGGGGCTCCGTAATTTAGGGCTCTAAAAACATTTTAGGGCTATAATGACTTAGTAATGCTCCGTAATTGAAGGCTCTATAATATTTAGTGTATCCATAATGATGGATGATATCTTTTAAGTGAAGTTTGTTGTATTTCTGCAAGCGGTTTGAATACATCGCACTCGTAGTGTTGTTGAAATGCTGTCAACCATATATCGCCCATGACTCAATAGTCCCTAGCTATTCGATTGGTCGTTGACTTATTATTACTTAGGTTAATAGTAATCTCATTTTTCATTAAAAGCATTTAATGGATGTCAGTTGATCTCTAAATGTGTGAAACAACATTATATTATTTATTTATACTTTGCAAAGTCTTTACAAAAAGAGGAGCGTTGTGGTTAACTAGGAGTGTGGGACAAGGGTTTAGTGGAAGAATCAATTGTCGTCACTCTTGTTATCATCATGTTGACGCTTTGACAATAGAGAGTCAACGCTCCCATATCATTTCACTCTATATCCTTCACCACTTTATATGTTTTTGATACCATTGAATATAATATTAAATGTTATTATTTTTGTAATATAGAATTTTTGATGCAATGCCTTCCAATGTGATAAGTAGTAGCAATTTTAGATTGAGCGTTATAGTAATCATCTCGCTCAGTATCCTTATGAGTCACAAATCAAGATGAGAGAAGCATATCCAATTGTATTAGATGCATTGACATGCATAGCTCCTTTTGATAAGAGCTATATAACCATTGCCTTGCTGCTATTTTCTCTATGTAAACATTGTTTTTTTTTTCTTCTCTATACTTTGACCTAGCCTTCTTCTATATCTTCATAGGTTAATAGAAAGAACTAATTCAAAAACAATCGAAGCATTGGTTTCTTCGTTAGAGTGACTTCAATTTATATTTCAATGACTTCATATATCCCTTTCCCTACATAGATTGAAAAATTGGCAAGTGAAACTCGTTAACCAAGACTATTAGTAAACATAACCAACTCCTCAATACATCTTAATAGACTACAAAAATTATTGCTTATTAGACTACATATACTCCTCAATATGTTGCATCCTATATATGTATTTTTTACCAAGTTGGATATGTTATTTCCTATTGCACAGGGATTGGACAACGATGTTATTGTAATATTCCAGATATAAAATAGTATGTAGAACATAAATAATTAGCTAGGAATGGCAAATAAACAACGATATAACCAAAACAACACCACAATAATACCAAAATACCACCAGAAAGAGAACTTTGATTACTGAGAGCAATGTTCACTTGCCTCTTCGAGGGGGAAACCTCTAGCAGAACAGAGCTCTATTACAGTAATATCCAAGACAAAACTTCTCATACTCTCGACTCCTATTTATACTAAATATGTCTATCAAAAGAACAATCTAGAGGAAGATCCTTCTAGAAGCGAAAGCTTCTATTAGGTCTTCTTACATTGGACTTATTCTTCCTTAGTGCTAGGCCTTATTAATATTGAACTTTATTACATGGAAATATGTTATTCTACCTACGTGAGGGGTTAGGTCCCTAATATGTCCTCCCCCTTAAAAACAATCTTGTCCTCAAGGCTTGAGATGAGGAAATTGTTGCAGAATGGTAGTTGGTTCCCAAGTGGCATCTGTTGGAGTTGTATCTTTCCACTAGACTAACACTTCATTGACGATTCGCTGACGTAGATGACGCTCATGCTGGTCCAAAACTGCTTGTGGTTGTAGCCAAATGGAGCCTTCTTCGTCCAACTTGGGAAGGTTGGTTTGAGTTTGGCACTTAGTTCCAATCACCTTCTTTAAGCAGGAAACATGAAAAATAGGATGGAGATTAGAATGATTGGGCAAAGCTAACTGATAGGCCACCTGTCCCACACAATTGAGAACAGTATAAGGACCATAAAATTTGGGCACCAGTTTCTGATAATGGTCAGCCTTGAGAGAATTTTTCTTATAAGGTTGTCGTCGAAGAAACACCTAATCCCCTTCTGCAAATTGACGTTCAAACTGGCCTTGATTTGCTTGTTGCTTCATGTGATTCTGGTCCATGACCAAATTCTCTTTGAGGGTACAGAGAGTAGCCTCTCGAACTATAAGCATTTGGTCAACCACATGGACCTTCGAGACACCTGGAAAAAATGAGAGAACTAAAGGTGGCTTTTGTCCATATACCACTTCAAAAGGAGTCATGCGGGTAGTTGTATGGTAAGAAGTGTTGTAGGAAAATCTGCCTGTGGACAAGTAGATCACCTCTAAGGCTTGACCTTAACCCTAGACAGAAAAGTGCTTAACGTGGACACTAAATTTCTTTCAAATCTGTCTAAACTAACACATGAGAAGGAAGGATGATAGAAGTACCTGTTATTGACGTTTGTCCCTGCACGCTCCGAGTTGCGCTCCAATCCTTTGCTCCTCGTTGAGTCCTGCGGACAAAGCAAGATACGACCACTTCCTACTCTATTGATATTAGCTTGAAAACAGATCTATCATTAAATGATAAGTTCATGTAACATCAGACACAAACTAGAAAGAAACAGGCCAAACGTGTCATATTAATGAGAATAACGACAACAATACTTACAATCGTAGATGCGAATGCGACAGCTTCGTCGAGTCCTTTTCGTCTAACCCTTGCCTGAAAGATCCAAAACCTGGATGACAACAGCTTCACTGATCACTCTCCTTTGGCTCACTGTGAGTTTCCTCCAAGATCATAACTTTCACATATTCAATTCTTCCTCCCTTTCCACCATCATAGAGCCTGTTTATATAGGTTGGGAGGAGCCTAACCTCTTGAGTTATGTTTAGAACCAGTTGGGAACCTTCTCCATCGATCAGGGATCTGTTGATGAGAACAAGAATTCGAGCATAACAGCCTCCTAATCTCGAATGTTCCTCCCCTTATTCTTCTCAACGGGCTAACAACTGACCCAGATTAGGGAGCGCTCCTTCAGAAGGGGTCTTAGAGCGTTGTAGCGCTCCTTGGCAGGCCTTAGGGAAGCGCCAACGCTCTTAAGGTGAGCAGCGCTCCTCCAAAAGGGTCTGGGGAGCGTTATAACGCTCCCTAAGACATTATAGGGGAGCGCCAGCGCTCCCTCTCCAAACCTCAATTTCAGGGCTTCTTTCAGGTGTCAAGATTCATTTGATCCCAGTAAACTAGTTCTCCTCCTTCAAATCAGTCATGTGAGATGTCATAAGTGCCTCCTCAGTGTCGTTATCATGACATCATGTCCGAACATCGTTTGCGACACTAGTGATCAACTTGCGACACTTGCGAAAGTTGTAGGGAAGATGCGACACTTACGACGATTGATAGGGACAATGTGACACTTATCCACCTGAACAATTTTGACGTGTAACAGAATGCCCCCCAAAGTATGAAGTCATAGGATGTGAACTGATGACTCAAATGCTTTGTAGATGTTCAAGCAAGGGTATAGACTAGGAGAACCCGACGAAAGCTGCACACAAACATCCAACAAATATCATGACATGTTTCAAAACCCAAGGCAAGCATACCTATGCTTGGATGATTCAAGACTCAGCAGGATATGGCCGCCATAAAATACACTGCAGATCCATAATTGTATTGATAAAAAGGTATAGCCACCAAAGATACAATGTGGATCTATACTCTG
>JASDQU010404705.1:7645-18339 GCA_032191745.1 Picea mariana | reverse complement strand
CATGTCTGAGAACTGTGTGAACAAGATCAAGGCCTTATCGACCACATAAGTGATGATCTTCGATATGCTCTATTGCTCAGCCCAGGCTACAATGATCTCTTTTTTTTAGCTACAATCGCTAGCATCGGTACAACACACTCCCTAGGAGGAAAAGAAGCTAGGTCATTCTTTTGTTGTGTGACCTCAACCTAAGCTGCACAAACTCTATCATGGATAACAATCAGTTCTAGGGGACTTTGCAAGTGGTTCCATAAATTAAAGTTATTATTGACTAACTCTAAAAAATCATGGGTTTGAATTCAACTGTCCCATATGACTACTTCCATTGTTGCAATCTATCACTAAATCTCCGTCTCCTCTAACAATAATTGTTGAATCCGCGTGTGGAGTTATAGATTCTAAGACTCTGGGACATGGATGCGCTCAACCGCTTCTTTAATTTTCTACGAGGCTGGAATTTCTGGCTAGACTTGCTCATGTGGATAAGCCTGTGAGTAGGCCTCATCCATAGTAGTGAAGACATCAGTGTGGCTAGCTATCATGGCCTCATATTGAACCTTAGTTTCTGTATGTGCAACCGATTCAGGAATATGCAAGGTCTAGAAGTTTAACTAAGAAACTTCAACTTCTTGGCAGGTGCAAGATTCTTGTTGAAGTTTGGATCGCATGGCTGCATGACTAGAGACTTCCTGGTCAAGGTGAAGGCGTAATTGGTCCTAGTATCGAGTGAGATTTTGGTTTTTCTCTCCCATCTTGTGGACCATAGTAGTGATAAATCCCTAAATCTCAACAGTAGGGACCTATGACAGGTCGAGTTCTGTCCTAGCCGAATCAGAAGGGATCGTGGCGAGTGGGTTGACACTCATCACTCTACAGTGGCTTCCTCTCAGGAAATCGGTGGATTGGGGATCTAGGGGCAAATATTTCGGTGGGGATGTTATAACCAATTGTTGTCCCAGCATGTCAACTTTCCTCACCATGTAACTTTGGAACACTTGTTATTTGGCCAACTACATGTGAATCTCCTTCATGAGTTTTACGATGTGTCGGCTCTATGTTGGGGAGCCAATCTATGGTAGATTTTGGGTAGTTGGACATCGATGTTTGTTGGAACCAGGCCGAGGTTTTGATTGGGATGATGATAGTGGAAATTATTCTTCAATAAGAGTCACATGGGGTGGAGATGATCGATCTCCCTCTGTGTTGGAGCCAAGGTCAATATGGGGGGTGTCCTGAGTTTTAGGTGACCACTTGCACTTTTTGGTAGCCGCAACATTTGCGTCAGATCCACCAATGCTCTATATAAGTTCAGCTGAACATGGAGACTCATGCTCCTTGGACAGATTTATTTTATCGTGTTTCTGGGCTACAGTCGTGGCGATGCTCTATTCCTAGAGTTTCTTTTTTCTTATCTCAAATTCATCCTATACCTCCGAGAAGGGAGGTTGGTAGTCGGTTGGCCAGTTTGCAACTCCATCCATAATATTCCTTTTTGTAACACAAAATGGGAGCTAAACTATTGTCTTGCCTATGGATACACGGGGAGATATTAAAACATTATGGAAATTACACTTAAAATGAAAATAATCAGCATACCTATCGAAAATATGTGTCAGGATGCGAACCCTCTCAGCGGAAGCGACAATCAATTATGTGTACCATTGGTGGAAGGATTTGGTGATCGTCGTGTGGTCGTATGGATTCTTGGAATGCTGGAGTGGTAAGAACCAGAGAGCGAGAAACAATGGGGCACCTTCCATGTTGATTTTAAATCCAGGTGGTGGTCTCCATAGCACCATACCCAGTAAAAGGATGACCCAACTATAGTGAAATTCTTTCACCATTACTATCACAAACCTTTTTCCACCGAAGAATATTGTAAATTGATGGTGACTTTGACGATGTCATACATGCCCAAGACTTATTCTCTGGGGGCATCACACATGTTCCTACATACCCTGACATTGTTTTATTCCTAACTTAATTGGACGTAGTGACCCCTGGTGGGTTGCACTATTTTCTCATTCGGGTGCAACTGGTCATTCTTCGCCATTAAGGTATGGACTAGGCTTTGTCGATTCTAGTAGTATCCACTGATTAAGCAGTTCCTCCATAGTTATGCTCAACTCATATGTTTTCTCAATGGGGTTGGGGAAGAGTAGCGCAGGGAACGTTTCTTCGGTGGGTATTGGTGTGGTATCCATATCCATTTTCTGTGCACACAACTTTCTTACTTTCTTAGTGGAGAACTGGTGACCCGGAGTTATAGGGTGTTTTTTGGTAGTATGCATCAAGAATTCATATATCAACTATGCATGTCACACCATTGTTTAGCTATCCATCGCCTTTTGCAAGGGCATGTGTATTGATGGATAACTACACCCTGTCTAAAACTTTCTCGCATGGATGCTTTGACTACTTTCCATTCTCAATAAGGTTCTCGATGTGCTTCCCACATCGCACAAGAATTCCTACGAGAATTGTATCAAGAGTGCGAACTTGGTGGGATTCGTGAATCTATTGTATCCATGCGATAAACACATCCACTGGATCCGACCCATCATACTGATAGGATCCAAATTCTTCCTCGCACGCTTCGACAATGATATGTGCACACGTCCTGGTCGATACTTCATATAGTTTTTCTTCCATATTTCCATGGAATCTTCATATTCAGTGTCATAAGACTTTGCGCTCTGCCAACTTAACTCTCCATATGTAGTGGGATTGATGTAATCCTCCCTACACCCAGTGATCTTATAGATGTTCTCAATAACATAGCTCTATGCATCCTCATCCATTGGATCATTATATCTATCACCTTCATTAGGATCTAGAGGTGCGATCATGTGTAGGGTGTCCATCTCAAATGACATCTGACTCTTCTTCAAATTTATCACCACATTGTTTTCAAAGTCCCAGTCAATGCCAAGAAATGTAGGGTATGGATCAGATTCATCCATAATCTCTATGACCTCACAGTCAACCTTTGTCTTCACCACTTCTATATTCACCTCAACTTGCTCCAATCTGCTTATAGGATAGATCTTGTATTGATTTTCCAACCACGGTTGGATGGGTAACAAGTATAAACTTGACTTTCCCATCAAATCCCAGAATTTTTTTGATAAATGTTCACGTCGGAACCCAGATCCAACATGACTCCATCCATGTCATAACCACCAAGCTCAATTGTAATCTTGAATTATCTGCCAATGTGTTTTTTCTTACTGACCTGACACATCTCCCTTTCTGGTAGGGGAATGATATAGTTCTACCTGTCATCTCCTTCCCCATATAGGTGGCTAACATTTGTGTTAAGTTCCTCACATCATCAAGAACATTAAGTGATATCAAACAACAATGTAAGAAATTACTTACTTTATCTTCAATGTCTGTCTCATCACCAAAGTCATGCAATGTTTATTTGTGTGTTGCAGGCTTCAACTCCTCAAGAATATGTTCCTCAATTGCCCTTTTCTCTGTGTGTCACAGATCTTCTTGTCTATGTGCTTCTTCCATCGACCTCTGTGTTGTGCATTGCATCTCCTCGTGCATACGAGCTTCCTCCAACTATCTTTGCGTAGTGTGTTGTAGCTCTTCTCGGGTACAAGATTATTCCAATGAACTTTGTGTTTTCTACTATACCTCTTTGTGGATTCGGGCCTCCTCAAGCGACCTCTGTGTCACTCACTGCACTTCTTCACAGATCCAATCCTTCTCAAGTTATATTTTTTTCATGTGTTGCAACTCTTCACGCACTCTTTCTTCTTCCATGTCTCTCTACACATCACACATAAACTGCTTTTATTGGGTAGCATCAAACATAGGAGGGGGTTGTGATGCATTTTTAATCTTCCCCTCCAACTTTTGACCTGAACTCTCATATTGCTCAAAGTCCCTTCCCGTCTCTTCTCCACCTCAGGTTATCATGCAGACATCAACTTCCTCATCCTTATTCTTATTTCAACGTGGCTCTACATGCACCATGTTGCAGTGTGTCTTCTTTTCTTCCCACTTATTCAATAAGTCAGAACATTCCTTTGTGACATGTTCGGGAAAATAACAATAAGCACAAAGCACGCGTGGTTTGATGCAAAACTTGGATACATGATCAATCTCTCCACAATTGAAACAAGTGGGGGGCCTACCTCCCCTTCTTCCATATGCTTGTCTACGACCTTGTCCATAGCCACCTCTTAGACCTCCTTGGTATCTACCTCTCTCAACATCGCCATGATAACCACCCTTCTGTTCTTCTTGTACCCGAAATGCATCACGAATATTGTCTTGAATCAACTGGAGTGACTGATAGTTATTGACATCATGTCCCACAGACTTACAAAACTCCCAAAATGGGGTATGGTGTGTCTTTTGATACTTCTCCAAAGTTGGGCAACGAGGTGGTACATGACCCCATTGTCTGCAAATCTCACACCACTGCTCCTAAGGCCTAGTTGGGAATGGACTCGGTGCTCCCGTCACCACATAGTTTCCAAGTACAAGGCACTCGTCCTTGTGATTCCCATCAGATCGATATGTGGTACACCATACGTGCTCACACACGATTTTTGTCTTTGCCATGTCTTGCAATTGCATCGTCGGATTAACTAATTGTGATTGCACCTACCCTAATCTAGTCGATGTCTCTGCCCCTTCTGATGTATCCTCCAAACACACGATAATATCCACGGCCTCTTCTTGAGTCATCACCTTCCGCTGGGTGAGAGGGACTCAGATATGGGGGAGTAACCTCGTAATAAACCATTCTCTATGTTGTACATTCTGAATTTGGAACGTTAGCCTATCCAACAAAATCTTGAACCTCTAGTCATAATCGCACATGGTTTCTCATTGTTTCTGCTTAATCTCCTTGATTTCCATAATACACTAAGACTCTAACTCGAGCTTTTGAAATTCCTTAACTAGATCTCCCTTGATATCTATCAGGGACCTCGCTTGTCCTGTCGATGGAGTGGCCTTGTACTTCATGTACCACATTAAGTCTTTGTCCCTGAACATGGTTTCCATCTACACAATCATTGTTGCTTCATCTGTGATCCTCTTCATAGACCATATTGCTTCACACATGAACCAATGATGTTTTGCATCATCTTTACCCGTCCCATGGAATACGAGTAGCCTCAGGGTGCTATCTTGATTTTCCATCTTCAATCTCGAACTAATTCCTTCGATCTAATTGTTGGGTGTCGGGCTTCTCAATGTTGATACTCTTCTTAGTGAAGTAGCACCGACTTCACCTTCTTCTTCACTCATCTCTTCTCTTCTGTCTCCTTCTACTCTTTCTCCTACTCCAATAGCCTCACCATCTATTCTTCTTTCTTCAAACATGCAAGGGGGGTGGTTCAAAGGGGAGGTAAATCCATCTTCTTCTGACATTTCTGGTGAGGTGACCTAGAGAGTTTCCTACCTGCAGTTGCGCAAGACCATCTAATATTGCCAATTCTTCTCCCCCACCACTAGGGGATCCTATGCATTCCTTTATTTGTCCTATGCCTCTACTCTATGCCCCATGTTCCTCCAAGGTTGCAGCACTCCACAACATCCAAGGGGCTTGGAATTCATCTCATGGGCCCCTGGGACTTCTACTACTACTATTATTGGTATCCCCATTGGAAACCTTACTCTCAATGTTGTGCCTCTTCGTGGGCCCATCTTCACTTGTACTCCTCCCTAGCATAACACACTCTCATGCACTCCCTCCTAGTGCAATATACTTTCTCTTCATCCCGGGCTTGACTCCTCATTGTGTGCCCCTAGATGTCTTCCTTCCACTCCTTTGTTTTGCTTTCTTTCTTAACTCAACTCTTCTTGCATATATCTCGGCTCTCTCTCTCTCTCTCTCTCTCTCTCTCTCTCTCTCTCTCTAGGTCCATCCCATTCCTCACATCATTCTAATAACTTTTGGATCCTCCTCAACAAATCCATCTTCTCTCTCACTTTCCCCCCATCTTTTCATTCCCCCTAGCACTAGGGGAGTCTACTCATCCATCTTGTTGGGTTCCATGTGCATAATCCTTTTCTCCACAAAAAACATCTTTATCCAAAGTGGGATTTCTTCCAACATTCATTTCCTCGGACCTTTTGTGAATTTTCTTTCAGCTTCACTGAAAGAATCAGTGTACTCCACAACAAATTCGACTATATACCCCTCCTTTACTCGAGCAAACCAAAATTCAATGGGTCGATCCCACTTGTTGTCCAATGCCTTCAGCCTCTCAATTGTGGCTTGATCCCATACTATCGACTCTAGTGGTCCCAAAGCAATATTAGTGGCAATCTACCTTTTCAACCATCCATACAATAGATAGGGAAATTCAACAAGGAACGTCTCATGCAAATCAATGTAGAGATACTTATCTTTCCATATCTTCATCTTGATCTTCAAACCTTGAGTTTCTCGCTGGGAAAACTCATGCTCCTTTGCAATTAACCAATCTTGAATTTCCTCATGAAATGGTTACCACCTCATTCTCTGCCTTCATCATTCAATACAATACTTTCAGGTCTCATCAACAGAGCCATTTGTTGGGTCATTTCACGCTTGCACATGTCCTTCTTAATGTTGGGGGGTTAAGACCCAGGGTTCATCCAGAGTTGACCAACAAAAACCCCAGAGCATCGACATATCAATCTTCATCCAAGGCTGAAGAAGGTCTCACCCAAGACGCTATGAGGATCATAGAGACCATATGATATTGTGTTGGGGATGAAGGGATAAATACACAAAGATCCATCTAGGTTGACATTCATAAATTCCATAGCTGACAACTTATTATCATTAATATGCAAAACAATACACACACATATCCACATGCCTCGTAAGTAACACATGATAGATCATAATCGTTGCATCTTTATTATCTTCCTCATTCTGTTAAATACATGCATACATTAAGAAAATCATATGTGACAACAATAGAGTTTGGTGTCCCTTAGACAATTCCCAGATTTACAATACATTGTGTCATGCACATTATTTCAAACCTCAACACATGGTAGACTCAGACTTACACTTAGAAGCATTATAGCATTACAATACTACAGAGGTTCAGAGCGAGCTCTTCAACAATAGACAACAACAATGACCTAGTGAATCAACTCAACAACCCCTTCTTTGTTGTCTTTGCTTCCTTTTATATCCTTCTCGGCTCTAGAGCTCTATCTCTGTCAATTCTACTCCACTTGCTCTACTGACTAATAGTCTCAGATGCTTCTCTCACTTGCCTGCATTCCATGTATCCTTTTTGGAATAGGGGCAATTTTAACTTCCCTGCTAACTCATATTTTGTTTGCTTCATGTTCCCTTGTGTTGATGGTAGTGATAATTTAGGGAGATTTCCCAACGATTCCTTTCTTGATTCCGATGTGCGTCTTCTTGATTTCTGGTGTGCATCCCAAAACTCGGACTAGTGTGCATTTAGTAGACCTTGGACTTGGTGCACAATATCAAAATTTTATTTGACACACACTTCTTGTCAATCCTTGTGCATTAGCTTGGGCATGCACAACTTCGTTTGTGCACGCGTGCAATATTAACCCAAAACTTTGGGTGCCAACAACCTGTCACCACTTAAACCCACCTATGTACACGACTTTCCTTACTGAAATCCGTGTATACACGACTGTCTCCAAATAAATCCGCATATGTACGTGCTTGTTCCTTCTACAACTTGCGTACAACTTCCTACTCCTACAAAACCAAGTTTTACCTCTGTACGGTTGTTTCCCAGAAATTTGTCTTTCGATTTAGGTCTGTTGGTTTATAGATCTGCTAAGATCTCCTACAAATTTGATAGATCTGTTGCAAAAGATAGTGGATCCGTGCTTGGTCCTTCAAACACCCACCACAACACTCTCGATCTAATAGATCTACTGCTACAACCCTAGATCTGAACTAGATCTATCTCCTGGTCACTCAGAACTAATAAATCTGTCATGAACTGTTATGGATTTGAGATCTGGCTTCCTCTCTGAGTGATGGCTCTGATACCATGTTGAAATCCTTACTCCAACACCTATGTATCTTGTTATCTAGTGATTTCCTTACTACAAATCAAGTTAACAACTCACAAAACAAAATACATTGCTGGAATATTCAACTCAAAGAAAGATAGCAGAGGCAATACTGGAAACCAAATCACGCACACATAGACACCAATATTTTTGAGTAAATACCCTTGAAAAAAACCTTGGAGGGAAAACCAATGCTGAGATGATTTTATTATGATAAAATCAGGGCTCCCATAACAGGGATAATAACCCACTAAGAAAAATACAACTACAAACAAACCTGACAAAGTCTACCTTATTGTATGGCCCAGATCTAACACGCTTTTCAAGAATAGAAGACTTTAAACTACTTGCACATTTCTAAACACCTAAACTTGTGTGGAAGTACTTGTATACTACAAACATCAACAATATCTTAAGTATACTCATTAATAAAAAAAATTGTTAATAAATATAATGTAGATCATACACTATTACTCAAATGGATAACCTCTTATATCATAATATTCGTTTGCATCAAACTAGAAGTATGATTTAATTTTGATATACAAAACTTTCCAAGGACACTTGAATCTTCTATCCCTTTGTTCTTTTTAAATTTCAATCCAATAAGAAAAACCTCCAATAATTTTTTTAAATATTACATCATAATATTAAACAAATACTAGACCTTATCACATGTATATTTTACCAAGTCCATTGAATCTCTTTCGTTGGCTTGCTGGAATCCATTGAACCTCAAATTCGAATAGTTGGCTTTTATTCTCAAAATCCTACTTTATAAAAAGGAATTCTATAAATTCAATATAAATGAGTAGGTGTACACAATAAATATTTTTGGTCCCGTGTCTCATCACTATCTCTTTTTAATTATTTTGACAATTTTTTTAAATTTTCGTATAATCATTAATTGCAAAAGCAAAACCATTTATCTTGTTAAGTAGTTTTTTATATTTATATTTTAATTACTTACCTGGTATTTTATATTTATATTTTAATTAATTACCTAATTTTATTTACCACCTAATTAAGGTGTAGTATGATTTACATTACGAAGCTCTGAAGGATAAACGGCAATTTACATGTGTTGTTAAAGCCTTGTTTTTTATTAAAATATTGATTCCAACTTTTACATATATTACTTTAAATATAATAAAAATATTATAAAATTATCTGTTCCAGTGATTATCCATAGTTCTACTTGGTGTTTATATATATATATATATATATCATTGATGAATGGGCACGCTACTTCAAGATGTTTAGCGGAATAAATCATTAAAGCAGAAAGATAAAATATTGTACGAATCTTTAGAGGTAATGAGTATTAGGTGCACGCATCACATCGCTCTCCAAATCGGATGCTTCTCAGGACCCACCATTCATTCTATGGTTGATGACTTCATACTTATCATTAATGTCCACCAATAGAGATATAATATCACCTTATTTTATTTTATATGGGAAATCTTTAAACATTCTATTTCTATTTTTATGGATTTTTTTTATGGATTTTTTTCCGTAATCATCATTAGAATTTGATTATGTAAGTTTTGGTGAAATTGCAATTTTTCATTACTTAGATTATATTTTTGAATGTATAAATGGATTTAATGCCATGAAAACTTCTAGTACCTCTAGATTGTGTAATTTTAATCACTGATATCTCCAATTTCAACGATTTTTTTTTAAATTTTGATTGGATTTTGGATAAAATTGATGGGAAAAATGTACCCATGTTTAAACTACTCTTTTTATATGAGCCAGTGAGCCACATACGCTTGGGTAATGATTTTAACATTCGAGTTAAAGAAAAACTGAGTATTATTCTTTGAATTTAATTTGAATTCGAAAAATGAGTATTATGCATTATATTGAATTTGCATTTTGGGTATAATCTAAAGTTTGAAATTTGGGTGAGATTTTAGAGAAAATGAAGAGTTTTTTTCATTCATACTCTTTGTACATCGATTATGTAGTATGTGATGATTAGTCTCAATTCTCTACTAATGAGAATAAAGCTTGACTTTGTGTAAGATGAGAGCAAAGACTATGAGAAAGATGGTTCCTAAAATAACTTAGAGTGGTGATAGAATCATTCTCAATTTGTAAATGGAGTTTAGAAGAAAATGTTTGTCTGGATGAAATCCAACTTGTATATCTTAGAAATGAGTTGCATTCTTCTGCCAAAATCACTTTATGGAATTTTTTTGAGACCTTAAGATCAAAGTTAAAGACATTGGATGGTGGAAGATTATCAATATCTAGGTTAGAAGAGTGTAAAAGAGTTGTAACCTCCACCTTATATATACCAAGTGTGTCAATAGTTATACTTGGTTAGAGGCATGAGAGATTGAAGTGAAAGAAAATGTTACCTTTACTTACCAAGCCTAAAATAAGTGAGCCTAAAATAAGTAAGAGAACAAAATTGATGCAAAAATGTGATAATGTGACACAATATCTAGACGATAAGAGGGTGAGGGGTTATTTTCTTAGATCTAATGAGTGTAGTGAGAATGAAATTAATACCTCTCTGAATGCAATCCCATTTTGTTTGATGAAGTCCACTACACCAAGTCTCATATCCACATAATAGAATCAACAACACAACTTTGTGGAAAAGGTTGATCTTATACTGGGCATCATGATACAGAATATGA
>JASDQU010404701.1:0-10621 GCA_032191745.1 Picea mariana | reverse complement strand
AAATGATGAGATAGCAGAAAGCAGAAGGATAATGGATGGAACCCCTAAAGGTGATATAGTACTAAGGAGGTCTTCAAGACAGACTCGTCGTCCTTCAAGGTATGATGACTATGCTTTAATGACTAATATAATGCAAGTCAATGAACCAATGAATTACAAACAAGCCAAAGATAAAGAAGAATGGGTTGAAACAACGAATGATGAATATAACTCAATTATGAAGAATCGGACTTGGGAATTAACAGAGTTACTAAAGAACAAAACACCCATAGGATGTAAATGGTTGTTTAAAGCTAAGTTTAAACCAGATGACAGCATTGACAGGTTTGAAGCTAGATTAGTCGCAAAAGGTTATGCTCAAAAGGAGGGAATAGACTTTGAGGAGACTTTTGCACCAGTAGAAAAATTAAACACAATTAGAGTTCTGGTTGCATTAGCTACTGCACATAATTGGAAAATCCATCAATTAGATGTGAAATCAGCTTTCTTAAATGGTGAATTAAAAGAAGAAGTGTACTTAGACCAGCCTGAAGGTTTTGTACAAAAAGGACAAGAGCATCTTGTATGTAAATTAAAGAAAGCTATCTATGGATTAAAACAGGCCCCTAGGTCATGGTATATAAAGATTGACACCTTCTTTATTCAGAAAGGTTTTGTGAAAAGTCAAAGTGATCCTAATCTTTATGTGAAGAAAGATAAGGAAGGAAATATTTGTTTAATATCTTTATATGTCGATGATCTCATCATTATAGGAAATGCATGTAAGTTGATTGCAGAAATCAAAAATAAACTATCACAGGAATTTGAAATGAAAGATCTTGGTGAACTACACTATTGCTTGGGACTTGAGGTTTGGAAACAATCTGGCAAAACTATGATCACTCAAGGTAAGTATGTGAAGGAGATATTGAATAGATTCAATATGAGTGATTGCAAAGTATCAGCAATTCCTTTAGAACAGAATGTGAAGTTATGCAATCAAGATGGAACAAAGGATGCAGATGGTACTTTGTATCGACAGTTGGTGGTAAGTTTCAATTATCTCACTACTACAAGGCCAGATATATCATATGCAGTCATCATTCTTAGTCAATTTATGGCCAAGATAAATGAAAGCCATTGGAAGGTTGCAAAGAAGGTCCTTAGATATCTGAAAGGGACAATGAACTTTGGTCTTTTATATACTGATAAGTTTGATGTTCAATTGGCAGGTTTTTCTGACTCTGATTGGGTAGGAAATCCATATGACAGAAGATCTACTACAGGTTATGCATTCAACATTGGATCAGGAGTAGTATCATGGAGTAGCAAGAAACAACCAACTGTTTCCCTATCATCCACAGAAGCAGAATACAAAGCCATGGCTAGTGCAACATGTGAAGCTGTCTGGTTGAGGAGAATTCTAGAAGATGTTGGAGAAAAGCAAACAAAACCCACAAAAGTACATTGTGACAATCAAAGTGCATTCAAGTTGGCACACAACCCAGTTTATCATGCAAGGACAAAACACATTGAGCTGCAACATCACTTTGTTAGAGAAAAGATTGAGTCTAAGGAAATTGAACTTATATATTGTAACACAAGTGATAATGTTGCTGACATATTTACAAAACCTGTTGGCAAGATTCACTTTGAGGTCCTTAAGCAGAAATTAGGTGCTGTAGAAAATCCATTTCTACATTAAGGGAGTATGTTGAAATAATGTAGAAATGATAGGCAGATTGCTAGGGATTGGGTTGACGTGTTCAGTTTATATTTAGCATAGAGAGGTTTGAGATCCACACTTCATGGATCTAGGATTTGGTTTGTTGTGACTATCTCAACTATATATTGTACCTTGATTCCATTAGATAATCGAATTGGTTTTCACCATTCCTTTGAGTGAGCGATCCTTTTGTGCTCTGCTCCATTTTGCCTCTCTGTGTTTAATTTAAGTCTGAATGTTGTGCAATGTGTATCAGGCTGGATATTTATTACTGCATGGAGATAGCCTTTAGCATACATAGTAGTAGACCTTGCAGCATACATAGTAAACCTGGCACGATATATCCCCTACCCTATTAGTTAAAAATACATTATAAATTATATTTGTCTTTTCATATTTTGAACTTTTTGTATTTCTATTGTTTATTGTTAGATATGCATAATTGTATAATCAGAGCGTTTTAGGAGCTTTCTTGAATGTTGAATCCAATTATATTTTCAGAAATGTAATTTAAACAACAAAAAATTGTTATATCCTCTCAATTTATATCATTGGATTTGGACAAAAAAGACACATAGAATATGTAGAGAACCCCCTTTTTATAGATACATCATGAAAAAAATTCTCAACCAAATTTAGAATAAGATAATTACAAGGTGACCATTCCATAGATTTGTAAAGATAACTATTTGGAAAAAGATAACCAGTGAATATTTTTATTTTATAAAATAAAAAAAAATTCAAATCCTTAATAATGATCTTTTTCAAAGAGGTTGTGTTATACAGTATATATTTTTGTTACATTATGATAGAGTAGGTATTTTAGAGATTATATGTTATATGGGATTTATTATAGTTATAATGTAATAAGAGTCCTTAAAAATTATCTTTTTCAAAGAGGTTGTTTTATAGAGGTTGTTTTATAGAGTATATATTTTTGTTACATTATGATGGAGTAGGTATTTTAGAGACCATATGTTATATGGGAGTTATTATAGTTATAATGTAATAGGAGTTATAAGATTTATGATGGAGTAGGTATTTTCAAAGAGGTTGTTTTATAGAGTATATATTTTTGTTACATTATGATGGAGTAGGTATTTTAGAGACCATATGTTATATGGGAGTTATTATAGTTATAATGTAATAGGAGTTATAAGATTTATGATGGAGTAGGTATTTGGAGACTATATGTGTTATATAGGAATTATGATACTCATAATGTAATATGTGTTATATAGGAATTATGATACCTATAATGTAATAGAATATAGGTGAGTTTCACAGAACAAGATAACTTAAATAAATTTCAGTAAGTTGATTTTTTTTTAATTGATATATTATTAAACTAGGAGTATTTATTAGAGAATTAAACTCACTTAATTTATGATTAGTATTAAGATCGGTAGGAGATCAAAAGAAATCTTATATTAATGATAATGATATTCACTCTAACACTATATATATATATATATATATATATATATATATATATATATATATATATATATATATATATATATTCAACTTTATAAATATTAATATTTAAAATACTACAAATAAATATAAAATTTTGAAAAAGAAATCTTGATTTACGGCTTTTATATGATCAATTTCATTGTACAAAGCATACTTCACAACTTATAAGATAAAAAGAAACAACAACATTTCTTTATCAAAGAGAGATAACTCTATTTTATAATGCAATGGTAAGATTTACCATATTTAAAAAATAAATTTTAAATATTGCAATATTAAATTTTAAATATATGGATATAACTTTTTTTTGAATATGGAAATAAATTTAGATATATTTTTTTTATTTCAAAATTATATAATAAAATAAATTAAAATTTTAAAATTTTAAGGATAATGATGATGGTTATTAATGTTCACTAAGATCAATTTTGATTTATTTAACATTAAGGAAAAAAAATGTAAAGAATTACTTAGTTGTTTTAAAATTTTATTTTATTTTTTGAAAAACTTGAATAGAAACATTTGAAAGTCTTGTAGTTTTGATAAATTAAAAGGTTAGGAAGATTTGGTATTTTAAAAAATATTCTAAAATTGACATTTAATGTTGGTGTATACAAGACAATTAAAAAAAAATGCTTCTCCTCTTCAACCTTTTTATTAAAAAAGATGTCAAATTCATGTTCAGTGATGACATTTTAGGAATTGTTCAATCAGTGTTTCCTTATGGGGTCCATGAAACTTTGTTTTTAGTTTAACAATTTGTTTTAAATTATTCTTTATTATAGTTAAAAGTGATATAATTTTGATAATCTAGATTAAGGTTAATCACCTCCTTATAATATCTTAATTTTCTGTTATTTGCTGATTCGTTATTGTACCACAATTTTTCCTTTAATTTAAAAATTTTAATATTTTAATATTATTGATATTTAAAAAAATATCTTTCTCAATTCTTCAATTATTTAACCAAAACTTGATATAGTTATATGCTATTGCAATCTAGCTTGAGCCTTAAGTCATTTTGGTTAGAGTTTAATAAATCTCAGAAAGTCTTTGTCTTCCATACTATTTATCTTATTCTTGTACAATTAGTACTTGGTCATAGATTTCACAACCATATAAGAGTTTGGAAAAAAAACTTATTTTATCTCATAATCCATCAATTTAAATTTATTCTTAAAGTCAAAATAAATTATCCACTAATTTTTTTAGTTAGAGTTAAACTTAAAATGTAAGTATATAAAATCACACTTTTAAAAATAAAAAATTATATAATAAAACATATCAAAACATCTAAATTTATTAAAAGCACTTTAAAATAAAATATAGCATCAGATATTTAAGGTATGAACTACTCCGTATGTGTGTTATTAAGATTATAGCTCCGAAAATTACATTCTTTTTGCTTGAGACATATTTTATACAGATTTTTTAAAGCGACAATTAACCGATATTGGATCATGATATTTTCAAAGCGATAATTAACCAATATGCGATCATGATATTTTCAAAGTTACGGGTAGAATACTTAGTCTTTTCATAATGTTTAGTAAAAATATATTTCAAAGTTATTTATAAAATTTATGTGTTTGTGGGAGTAAAAAATGGTAATTAATAATTACATGTTAAGTAATATTAAATATTTTTGATAATAGTGTGTACGTTATTTAAATTTAACAATATATACATGATTTCACACAGCATTGAATACTGCACAGTACGGGTAGTTATTAGAAATATATACACCATTTCACGTAGCTTTGAATACTCGTTACCCTGAAAAATATCAATAAATAAAAAAGGGTAAATTCAGCATTGCTTTGAGATAATTAGGTTTATCATTGAAAGTTTTTTTTTTTTTATGAAGTAGGTTAATTAGGGAGTAATTAAATTAAATCTATTTTTTAGTTATATTTTTGGATCTAAATTTGATTAGATTTTCAGGGATAGTTTAAGTTTTTTATGGATCAAAATTCTATACATTTCAAAACCTTATCCACTAAGTTTTATCCCATTTTAAACCAATTCATAAAATCGATCAAAATTCTAAATTAACAAAAAAATTTAAAAATAAAATACCAAAAAAATTTACTTAAAAAATAATTAGAAAAAAAAACTGCCCCCGAGTTAACCGACTCCTTTTTGTATTCCCAATTACTCCATTTACGTGACTTTAATTTGGTGAATCAAATCGAGAACGTGTGCTTCAACAATTACGAAATGATTAAAATCGACAGCTAAGGTGACCAGATTCGACTAAGGTGTTGAACGGTCTTTCTCCGGTAAAAAGAAGACGTTGAACGATCTAAACGGTTGTATTCATTCGAAAAAGGAGAAACATGTGTCAGAATGGTTGTATTAATTCGAGAAAGGAGAAACGTTGTATTCATTCGAAAAAGGAGAAACATGTGTCAGAAATTCTCTTCACAAATTATAATTCGATGAATGATATCGCAGTGAGAAGGCCTCACGTTTCTTCTTCTCATGTGCTTTACTAATTACAAAAGGTGTTTTCATGTGCTTTAATAATTACAAAGCTTAAGTTTTGTTTAGTTATTTTACTAAATGGTTTTTTTCTAAAATTTGGTAATATAAATTTATAAGAATTATTATTTTTGTTGTTTAAAGTTTATTTTTGAATCTCAAAATAAAATTAATATATAAAAAAATTTGGAATATTAAAATTAAAAAAAATAATCACTGAAATCTATTTATCTAATAATTTATCTATTTATCTAATAATTTCTGGTAAAAAAATTTCATTTGGTAAAACTTTTAACCTATAATTTGACGGCCAAAATGACCAGATTCAAATAAGATGTTAAACGGTCTTTCTCGGATCCAAATAAGACGTTGAACGATCAACATGGTGGTATTCTTTCGAAAAAGGAGAAACATGTGTCCGATATTTTCTTCACAAAAATATTTGGAGTCGTCAACTTGGCTCCAATTATAGAGGTGTCCGTTTTACAAAGTAGGAATGTAATTCATAGTAGTCTTGGTAAAGCACTGAATTACAGGAGCCAAACAAAACATGAATGTTCATTCATTTTTTTATTTTTTTTAATATTTTTATATCAATTTTGTTTAAAATTTGATTAAAAATTCTTAAATTATAAACTTTAGTAATTGAATCTATATAATTAAAATGTTTTAAAGTTTTTGAGAAAAATGCTTGGAAAAATTGTCCAATGGTCATTAAGATGAAAAAATCAAGAAATATACGAATAAGATCTCATCGGGCTCGCTTACCTACAAGTCAACGGTCTCCCCTATAGATACAAAAGAATTGATGGTGAAGATTATTGACATGGTTTTGATAACATACTATTCAACATATTTGCATCTATTACTATATGAGTAAACATTCTTTCTATCTTCTTTCCCTATATTTGTATCTTGAAAATAATTTTTATGCAATAATTTTTAATACATAAAGTAAAATCTCTTGATTCAAGTGTATGCATAATAAATTTACAATATTCTCCCTAATAAACTTCCTCATAACATTAAATGAAAATTCACATCTATCCTTTGATTTCGTTTCTTTCTAATAAAAACTATATATATATATATATATGAGAAATTAATATTCTAGTGTCGTTAAGTATTGGTTTATACTATTTTCCCTTTATATAACAACCCAAAAAGGAAATGTTGTTCTATATGGTAAGAATGAGCAATTAATATTCTAGTGTCGTTAAGTATTGGTTTATACTATTTTCCCTTTATATAACAACCCAAAAAGGAAATGTTGTTCTATATGGTAAGAATCAAAGAATCAAATCAAAGAATCAATTTGTAGCTTGTAATATTCCATATTTTTATATGTTTATGAAATAATATTAAAACATTCTAGTGAAGAATTTAAATTATATTATATAACATATTATAGCTAGAACAAAAACTCTTTAGTTTTAGTAAGTATTCTTTTCTGAAATAACGAAAACTTATTCGAAACAAACTGAGTAGAGAACTAATTTCTTCAAATCATAGATCAGAAAATCCAAGATTATTTGTTCCTGTAACCCCTAAGTCTAAATCGTTATTCTATAGGGAATAAAAATTTCAATAACCTTCTCGAAATAAATTAGAGTTTGATTTTTTCTCAGAACCCCCAAACTCAAATCCTCAGGTACTCAACAATTTTCTTCCTCCTCTATAGTTGTCTCTTCTTTTGTTACTAAGAAGAAGTAATAGTTTTCCTAGGTATTTTTCCAAGTTAGCCTCATTCGTAACCGTAGGGAATCTTCTTGGCCTAACTTTGTGCTCGGATTCTCTAATTAGTTTGTCTCTAGTTAAACAAGATAAATTAAAATAATATTTACAAATATGTTCATCATCATCAATGCTTATGATGATATAATTTTAGCATAAGTCTTCTTCTCAAAACACCCTCAATATAAATAATCAAAATTAAAATATTCAAATGTTTATAAATGGAGGCACATTACATCCTTCCCCCTTTGAAATGAGTCCTTGATGTTCAAATATGACATCTCATCTCTCGAATAGGAATGGATAAGCCTTCCTCATGGCTTATTCCATTTCCTAAGTGGTGTTATGAGGACTAAAGTGCCTCAACTACACTTTGACATGAATGATGGCTCTGTTCTACAACATAGTTTTCTTCTTGTTGAGAATGCATAGTGGTTCCACCTGGAACTTACCTTCTAGTTCGATCTAGATCACATTCCAATTTACAATATTAGTTACATCATGCACATATTTCTTTAATAAGGAAAAATGAAAAACATCGTGTACTTTTAAATTGGTTGGTAGTGCAAGCCGATAGGCCACTGACCCCACTTTGGCAAGCACTTCAAATATCCCGTAATACCATGCTAACAATTTGGAAGTATTTCCCAATTTAAATGAACTATTTTTGGGTTTAACTTTTAGATAAATAAGATCTCCTACATTGAATTCTTTATGTGTTCTTTTCAATTTTGCAAAACTCTTTTGTCTATCATGTGCACTAACCAAATTATGTTTTTCTTTTTGAACAATTGTTCCCATTTATTTTAACGTGTTGGGACCCAAAATAATCTTTTCAACTGGGATGTCCCAACTAACAGGTGTTTGACACTTCCTACCATACATCACTTCAAAAGGACTAATTTTTAATGATGTATGATAATCATTATTATATGTAAACTCAACTAGATAAAGGTGATATTCCCACTTTGTGGAGCAGTCCATTACTTACATCTGCAACAAACCCTCTAAAATTCATTTAGTCATTTCAGTTTGACCGTCAATTTGAGTATGATATGTTGTACTAAAACCCAATAGAGTGTCCAAACCACTGAACAAGGTCTTATAGAAATTCGAAGTGAAGTTCATACCCCTATCTAAAATGATACTTTTTGGTAAACCATGCATTCTAAAAATTCCCTTCATGAAAATTTTTGTAATGTTTATGGCCTTGTGAATTGGTTTTACTGGAATAAAGTGTGCAGATTTTGAAAGTTTGTCTACTACTACCATTACAGAGTCATTTTTATTCTTAGTTGTAGGTACTCTTGTAATAAAGTCCAAACTAATCACTTCCCATTTCCACTGAGGAATGGGTATGGGCCGCAATAATCTCGTTGGGTGATGGTGCTCAGCTTTAACTCGCTAGTACTCAAAACACCTAGCCAGATATTCAACGACATATGTTTTCATCCCTGGCCAAAAATACTCTTTCTTCAAAGCTGTTATAGTCTTTTGGTAATCTAGGTGACCTTAATAGGATTTCTTATGTACTTCATCTAATATCAAATTCTTTAATTCTGTGTTGTTTGGAACATAAATTCTATTTTTTTACAACACTAATCCTTCCTGATTGTAGCTGAATTTTGATTCTCCCTCAACTAATTGATTATTTTGACATTTTTTCTCAATTTTCCTGTAATTTTCATCATTTTATGTTGCTTATGTAATTTTTTGTTTTAGATCAGTTTGTATGTTACTGCTTCAAATTTCATTTTTATGCTAAGTGCATCTGTTATCTTGTTTTCTTTTCCTTTAATATGTTCGATTTCAAAATCATACTCACTTAGGAAATCCAAGCATATAGCTTGTCTTACATTCAAGTTCTTCTCGTTGAAAAAATGTTTAAGGATTAAATTATTTTTTTCAACAAAAAACTCTTTCCTAATAAGTAGTGTCACAACATTTTCAAAGTATGCACAATAACAATAAATTCTATATTATGAGGTGCATAGTTTTCTTCATGAGTTTTTAGTTTTCGTGATTCATAATCAATTACATAATCATCCTATGATAAATATCCCAATAACCCCTCCTTTGAGACATAAATACAGACCACAAAGTCCTAATGTGGGTTGTCGTTCAATTCTATTGATTGAGAATTATGTTCCATTTAATCATGGACCTAGGAAAATGTAAACTTGTGAAGTATAACAAAAACAATATGCAAGTATCTAGTTTTCTTTTCTTTTATTGAAAATAAATTACTTATTAATCTAATAAACAAAATATTATATTAGAAAAAGCAAGCTGAAATTATAGAAATTAAAATAGTCATTGCTATCCAAGAAATTAACACAGATATGGTTCAAATCATTTAATAAACCATTCACTATATCAAATGAATCAATAAGAAAGGCTTTCCTATACAAGATTTTAATTCATGATGATTGCAACCAAAACAAGTAATCTATCAATTGAATGATTTATATGAGTAGCCAATATTGTATCTTAACACCACACTTAAATGAAAAACTTTGAAGCATACAACTCAAAATCAAACTTAACTAACTATTGCAAAGATAAAATCAAAAAAACAAAAGCAACGCAGGGAGACCTCCTGGCTTGGTTCCACACTGTTGAATTAAACTATGGAATAAATACTATCGAATTCAAATCTAAACTACAAATTCATCCATGAAATCCACTCACAAAAAACACTTTTGATCGTCAAAAACACTTTTACATTAAAATCTCATAATGTTTCCTACATAGAATTCACAGTGTTTCAAGCATTAAAACCTTGGGTCTTTATACAATTTTGAAAACAAGAATCATTGAACCCCTTATGTGAATTTCAAAACATAATTCTTTACAATCACCTTTTTAGAAATGGGAAAGGGAATGCTACATCCACGTTTGAGAAATTCATGGTTGCACACATGAATTTCTCAAATGACATATCGATATCAAATCTTTGCGATCTCTTTAGAATTGATTCATAACTAAACATGTACTCTATTATACTTTGCCTCCTGCATTGACCATACCTTTGAATTATCTTAACTCCTAAACTAGAACTCATTGGATTGCATTTGATAGGTGGAAATGTTGAAGAACATAATTTTCCATCTCATCTAACTCATATTTTTACTACATCATACCTGCATCTATATGAACTTGCAATTTGGCTACAAAATTAGGTATTGCTTCAAATTAATCTTGTTTCTATAGCTGTCA
>JASDQU010404699.1:0-10694 GCA_032191745.1 Picea mariana | reverse complement strand
ACTTACCTCCAAATGCAAAAATTGTGAAATGGACTAAAAATTCCAATGCCAAATCCACAAATCTGACCCTTGAATCCACAAAATCCCAATGGCAAACTCCTTCTTGGCTGGTTGAATGGCTTGGCTCTCCTCCTTGGCTAAATGCACAAATAAAACACAAAAACCCCTTCATGGACCCCTTAAACCCGTGGATTTCTAAATTTTTTTAGACAACCGATTTTTTCCCATCGACTTGCGATTTTTTCCCGATTTTTTTTGAAAAAATCGTCTTCAAGAAAAAATCGCGATTTCTTGCGATTTTTAGGCAATTTTCTCAATAGAGCTTGGGATCCTTTATAGCTTCATGCAAAAACCTTGTGAAGGACATTTGTGTGTTGCAGAGAGGGTTCTAAGGTACTTGAGGGGAACTCAAGACTTTGGACTCAAATACTCTAAAGGTGGAGGACTTCAAACTAGTTGGACATACAAATTCAAAATTTGATGGGGACAAGGAGATGGAGTGTCTACTTCAGTATACCTCATGAGTCTTGGATCAACAATTATCTCTTGGGCATCGCTCAAACAATTCGTTCCAACAAATTCCACTACAGAGTTAGAGTAGTGGTTGCTGCAGAGGTGACAAGGGAGATTGTGTGACTCTGTAACAGATGTAAATATAAGTATAATATAAAATATAAATATAATATAAAATATAATTATAATATAAAATATAAATATAATATAAAATATAAATATAAATATAAATAAGTAATCAATAAATCAATAATTAATAATTGTAATGAAGAGACACCTCTCAAAAAAAGGTCACGTCACTTAGGAAAGGGCACCCCTGCGTAGGTATATAGGTGGCCCTCATTCTCGATTGTAATCATACTGTCATATTCTCATTTATTATTCAATATATTATTATATCCACATGGATTTCTTTATACCGTTCCAAATGTTTTGTATGTGTGTGATCTGAATCGGATTAGGTTCGTCACATTTGGTATCAGATCCAGTCTGATCCTGGCCATTGGCCACACTTATTCAGATTTTGTCTAATCCAACTTTTAGCCAAACTCTTTTCAGAGTTGTCTTTGACCACAACTTGCCTTTGGCCATTCATAATTTAGATTTCTGTTGAAAAAAAAAATCCGTAGCAAAATTGAAGAGCAAAACCTCATTGGACTTCATATGGAGAAAGTAGAATTTTAGGTCCCATTCAAAATTCAATAGACTTAATGTTTTTCAGGATTTCAAGGTTGGTAGGATTACAACGTTTCCATTGGATTCTATCATGTATGAGGGTATGGAACTGGCATTTAATCAAAAGCACCAAGATCTCTATGTACCTCGATGTCCACTGGTTAACATTTTTGGGGTTGACCGGTCTGGTTTTGATAACACTGCTCTAAAATACAAGGATGTATAAGCGTCATACTAAGGTTTATCCAACCCTCATGAAGAAACGCCCTCGAGGAATGATTCTCCTAGGGTTTGTTATTTCACAAGTTGTAGGTTGGGAAAAACTCGACCCAACCACCAATTGGCGACAACTAGGAGGGCACCTACCCACTGTCACCTTATGTAGGTGTCCCCGTCACTTTAGAGGTGAGGTAGTCACCTCAAGGGGGGAATCTCGGTGACCCTAGGGGGAATGAGATGGAAAAGGATGAAGATGAAGAGGATGTCTCTAAAGGTCAATTCTAAGTGGTATGAAGGTCTTGGAAAAGAATCTTGGGAAGTTTCAAGGGTTGCCAAATATGTTGAGTGACTTGCCGATAATGAAGTACCTGCCTGAGACACCAAAAAAACAAGCATATGATGCAATATAACCAATTGGACAAGCAAGTTAAGCTTGCTGTCCCTAATAGCAGCTGTTAGTAACAATATATATCATCCTTACGGCTGTAACAATCAACTTATTACAACAAGAAAATCAGCCACTAAAACTCCTCCAAACTTTGCCAAAAAGTACACTAGACCAAGAAGTGTAAGTGTGCAAACTTTGGGCAAATTCCAACGGTTAATTAGAGAGTTATTCAAGTAATTAGATTATGCTTTCTGCAGCCCTAATGGCTGAAGATGCAATTTTGTAACAACAACAAGAGCTACCCCTTTGATGGGGACACCCTAGTGGTTGAGAGGTGCTCTAAGCACAAGGAACACAATCCAAGTTGCAAAAAGTCAATATGACAAGAAATTATGTTTCCCAATGCAATATTTTGTTTCTCCAATGCAAAAATACTTCAGATTAGTGCCTTTAAAATTGGGGATGGAGTCTTTAGAGCACAAGCTAGATCCACAACAACCCTAGGGGTGTAAACCCTCTTACTCCCTAGGGTATGCCAACCAAGCTTAGGGTAAATCTAGGAGGGTATACACACTTGTATTCCTCCTAGCAACCCTTGCAAAAAAAAGACTTAAAACCTTTAACAAAGAGATGAAACAATGACAGAGGGTGTATCTGGCATACTCCTCCCTAGTATTTCCACCAACAATAACCAAAGTAAGCAAGAAAATAATAGCATGTGTAGGTTTTTCCTTACCTAATCCAAGAAAATGAGAGAACAAACCTTTGTTGCACAAAACTCTTAAACTACCCACATATCAATATTGGAAACATCCAAAAACTCGAAAACACCTTGGAAACTTCTCGGAAACCCCCAAGTGCCTATGAGGGGCGTGGGATCCATAGGAAGTATAAAGAACCCTAATATATGGAAAATGAAGACAAATTAACCTCTAATTTGTTTCTAAACCTACCTATAAATTAACCTATCATTTTTATTTTATTATAAGATAATGTGTTATTTAATATATATATATATATATATATATATATATATATATCGTTTCCTCTGATGTACCCATTTGGGTGTGGTCATATTTCCAGGTGTTCCTGTTTCTGAAACTTGTACAGTTTCCATGTTTCATGCAACTTAGGAACAAACTCTAGTTACCATGCAACATTCATCCAAGATTCAAGAGATCAAGCCTTTAGGGAGGTGGGCATCACTCCTCATCCATTCACCAAGATACATTCATCAAAAGACATTCCACAAGAGAGAAACACCAAAATCACCAAGAGTAGCGAAAATGTCAGCCCAATACTTCTTACAATGGGAGAGTTATATTATGAAATGAGTTCTTATGATCTCTATTTATACGAAATGTCTCCAAAATAGTTTGTCCACATAATATTAGGGTAAACCACAAGACTAGGGGTCAACAACCCTAAACCTGCCCGTTTTACAAAATAATATTAAACAATTAACTTAAAATTTTCTTTTACTCAAAAGAAACCCTAATTTAGAATGATGTCAACCCTTTAGGGGACGTTTTGGCACTAGGAGCAAGTTGTTGGTGTAGGAGTGTAGTTAGGCTTCCCAAAGCCACATGTCAAGCATCCACGTCACTTCCTTCATGGTCAAAGCCCAATTCGCCTCAACACGTCGATGTGCCAATGAGTGGTAAGCTCACCACCAAACCCTAGCCCCTATAGATGACGTCATGCTCCTAAAGATGACGTTTTTCCTCTCCTAGGAAAAGCGTTTGGCATGTAGGGGCTAGGTTATGTCATCCAAGTCATCTTCTAGGCCTCCAAAGTTTCATCTCATGCGGGCCCTTGGCATTCACCTGTGGGCTTCAAGCCCCATGGAATCCCAAGCTAGGTTTGTTCCTCCAAAACTGTCCACCAACTAGGTCTTGCAAAGACAAATAAGCACGCCCTCCAAGGATCTCAAGTCAAAATATCATGATAAGTAAATCAAGTCAATAAATGAGCCACCTAAGCATGTGCACCAAAGATTACCTTGTCAAACAATTAAGTGCTCAAAGACATTATGCGACTTGCCAAGCTTGGATTTGGGAGGGTTGACGAGGTGTCCTATTGGGTAGGCCTTGCCCTAGGTCAAGGAGAGTTTCCAAGAGATCTCTCTCTAAGCCATGTAAAGTGGATGAAATGGTTAAGGGTCAAGACTCAATGGGCATGGGGTTCATGACATACAGGGGGTTGTAGTGTCTCATTTATGGGTGCCTTTGTAGAGGGTGTGTGGCACCTTCGTTTGCAATGCAATTTTTCCAAGCCCATCGTTTTGCCATCCTTTGTTTCTTTCATAATTTTACGGACAAGTTGAAGGCCACTGTCCTGGCGTGTTGTCCAGATAATGACAGTGTCACTCACAAACACCTAGTGGAAATGAGAAAGCTGGCTCGTGATGAGACCCCCTTTCTCTCAGCCATGCAACTGAGAGCCATTACCCTGGCTTGGTGACCAGATGATGGTAATGTCATACCACTAAATGTCCATGATCCTGATAGGCCAACTCGTGATGACACCTCTTATCCTCCAACTAACCCTTTAAGAATTCTTAATCATTATTCTTGTGGGTCCCCCTTTTCTTACAGATAAGTGTTTCATTGCTTTCTTGGGGGATCCTTGGGCGAAGCATCTGGAAGGTTTATACATAGGATTTTATCTTTTATCCAACAACAATCCCTCTGGGCCTTCAACCTCTTCTTCCCATAGAATGAGGGACAACCCCTTCTTGGGTCAATACACCCTAAAATCCCAAGAGATAAGGAAATGGGGGGATATAGTGATGGAAAGTGGTAAGTATGGTCGGGAATGGCACGATAGCTCTTCAAGGGAGTTCCTAGTAGCAAACCCATCCCCAAGGAAGACCACTTACTAGGGCACAATGTCAACCACCAAGGTGAAGCAGGGCAACAGACATAATGTCCAAGCATATGTCATGAAATCTAAAGCAGTTTAAGATACAACATACTCAAATGCCTCAAATATTGAAATGACACTTACCATAATACTTGACTTGCACCTCATGGAGCAAGGCCCATTGCCTCTCAGAAGCGAGCTGGTGTGGTGGATGCCGTCTGAAAATCTACGACCTCTGTGGTGGTGAGAACGGTCTCCATCTGTGCAAAAGGATACTGCTAGTCATGTAGTCTCTTGGCACTCCATATCTGCAACCTGGGGGCCTCGAGACATAATCTCCTTAGTTATCCCACAAAATGGGGATAACAAGGTTTAATGCCTCTCCTCTAGGATGGTGCATTCTCTAACAAGATGTTAGTCCAATGCTCCTATTCCATTGTTGTATCCAAGTGTCCTGATGCAAGATATTACTGTTCTAATTGTGTGCCACATGTCCTTTCATGTTAATATAGACATGGTTTTTTGTGACAAACAAACTTGTTTGGCAATTATAAGAATATCCAATTTAAGTAGGATAGAATAAGGTAATCCATTTAGGATAAAATAATATTATATTGAGTAAAATGTATAAGAATGAGATGATTGATTACAATGACAATGAGGGCCATATACCCACGCAGGGGTGGCCTTTCATTAATAGACATGTGTTTTGGATAAGACATATCTTTTCATTATGATGTATTAATTATTATTATTTAATGATTATTTATTTATATCTTTGTATATATTTATGTTTGTTACATTGCCTTCCCCTTTAGAGATGCTTTGTCCTCAAAGCGTATTTATGGAGAGGCTTATGTCTTTGTTTTGGCTCGCAATGCATGATTCTCAATTTTTGGCGTTGTCAAGGTTGACGATACGATACAATATGAGTGCCGAAGAGTTGAGGAGAAATGTCGAATTGTGAAATGGTCAGACCATCCTAATTCAATCTTTTGCAAACTATTGTACTTCCACAATGAATGGTTATCATGAGACTGAATTGCACTCGTATCAATATTTTTCGGACGATAAGTTAATTGTTCATGACCTGAGTGATATTGATAATCTAATTGTTTAAGATATCTTCTTCACACATTGATGTTGATTGGTTGATTGATGAACTTCTATTAGTACGTACATTTGGAGTCCCCATCGTTTGTACTCCAACATGTGACGTTTTTTTTTTTTTTAATAATTTTTATTTTCAATGGACTTTGCAGCTTCTTGAGCTGTGACAGGGATTGGATCTGTAATTGTTCCATTTTCCATAACTTGGATTTGTTCATCTGAAAACTTCGATGCATCCTCTTGGTTTTGCTCTAACTTGTTTCCCAACAACTTCTTATCATTCTTAAGTTTTTTAATTTGCATCGGTAGTTTTCTATTATGATTTTTTAGAGGCGAATTTTCTTTATTATTTGATTTGGCGATATCTTTAATGTTTGGATTCCCAAGTTTCTCTTCCTCCAACTTTTTGATTTGTTCTAGTAACCCTTGAGTAAGGTTCTTCAAACGAGAATTTTCTTCATTTTTTTTTGATAGGTTCTTCTCAAGATTGCTTTTTTTTTGTTCTAACTTTTGCACGCACTGTTTTGAATTCTTTGACTTCTTGATCTGATTAAGTAGCTTTTGACTATTTTTAAACACAAATTTTCTTTGTTTTTATCCTTGGTAACTTCGTCAAATTCTTTTTGCATCCTTGATATTGAATTTTGGTTTTCTTGAAGGATCACTTTCGAGATATCTTTAAAGTTTTCTGATGAAGGTATAATCAATTTTGACCTCATTGTAGTGTCTCATCATCTTCTTATGGGGAAATGCCACAGACTTTTTCTCCATGTTTAAGACGAAGGTACCTAGATTTTTAAACCAGGGTAACCCGATGACGATGTCAATTTCTTCTTTATACATAGTTGTAACATAGAATTGAGATATATACTCATATTCATCAATCGTCACTTGTAACTCCTTAATTCGAAAATAATTTTCCTTTTCTATTATATTTGGCTTTGGAATTGATAATTGACTTGCCAAGTCAATAATCATGTAATTTGCATTATGGTCCAAGCTGATAACGATGTGAACCTCTCTTCCTTGAATACTCCCCTTTAATGTCCAAAACCCATAACATAAAGTTGGACAACCTTCATAAGTAAATCTTTCTATTTTCGTCATTTTAGAATTGGCCATTTTGGTCTTGTCCATAATTTATGATAAATAATACCTTTAATTTTGAACTTATATCTTCCTTCCTTCACTTTTCTTTCTTTTCACCTTGTATAATTCTCTTTGATACTTTTTATAATTTATATAAATATAAATATAATTTATATTTTATGATATATATAAATATATATAAATATAAATATAATTTATATTTTATGATTTATATAAATATATATATTTTTTGAACTCAAATATTTCTGTTTATATCTTTAATAAAGGTGAATTTTTCCTTTTAAAAAAAATGTCTTTTTAAAAAAAATATATACTAACTTCCACCCCCCAATTAAAACGTGATGATGAAATTTAATAGGAGTTTTTTTAATTTTTTTTATGTACGGTCCGATTCAATCTTTGTACAGACCAGTCTTAGTGTCAATTAAACCCATGGAAATTGTACGGCATGCGGAGGCAACATAGATTTAATTGTACAGATAGATTTTTAGTGCTGTATGGCTGATACGTCACCTGTACAGACAGACAATACGAATTTGTTTGCAACAATTTTCTGTGCGGACTGATTTCTGGGTGTAATAATTGTGGTACGGTAATGCAAAAAGGACAACAATAACAGTACGACGGCTGGTATTGCTAGAAACGGCTAATATGTGGAACGACTGTATGACTGCTATATTTTTGGTATATGTATGGATCAATAATTAAGTGTACTAATTTTTAGGGCGTATGACATAATTTTGGTGGCTGCAGGTCCTCACAAATTTCTATAATTTGGTTTGATTTCCTTTTTCACAATGAGCTGAGAACTGTCTGCTTAGTTTTAGTGTTACCTTCTAAATGTCAGACAGATTACTTTAAAAATTTATACAGAGAACTTCCTTACGAAATCTGCAGCGAATGATTCTTTCTTCTTTTGCACCGATTTTTTTTTTGTTTTTATAAATGTGACTCTGGTATATATATGTATATATTTCTAAATTGCAACATAATAACTTTTTTCTTCAAAGAAATTTCTAAAATGCAAGTGGCCAAGGGCCGGTTTATTTTTTAATCTTCTATCGGTCAAAGACCAGAAGGTCAGAGAAACTCTGAAAACCTGTGTTTGTAGCTAAAAGTCAATAGATACTTGCCAAGGGCAACGAAATTCGACCAAGGGTCTAATGGCCAAAGGTCAGTATCAGATTCGGCTCTAATACCACTGTGACAAACAAACTTATTTGACAATTATAAGAATATCCAATTTAAGTAGGATAGAATAAGGTAATCAATTTAGGATAAAATAATATTATATTGAGTAAAATGTATAAGAATGAGATGATTGATTACAATGACAATGAGGGCCATATATACCCACGTAGGGGTGGCCTTTCATTAATAGACATGTCTTTTGGATAAGACATGTCTTTTTGTTATGTTGTATTAATTATTATTATTTGATAATTATTTATTTATATCTTTGTATATATTTATGTTTGTTACATTTTCCTTTTAAAATGTCATTTATGTGTATCATTATTTTTTCTTCATACGATGTTTCCATTTTTGGAGGGTTGCATTTCTTGACGTCCCCGTTTCGGAAACTTCCAGGGGTTTCCCCGTTTCATGGAACTTAGGTATCAAATCAATTAGATTAATATTCTTAGGAACCCGTCATAGTCCTTTGTAGAACTTGTATACCACCATGTTCATTAGTGCCTAAATTCACCAATTTATTTGCACCATAGTAGCTTTGCATTTGACATGAGTAGATTCAAAAATTGTAAAATGACTTGTTAGTTCTTAGATGTTTTGAATCACAACTTCCAGCTTCCAATTTAACTGTAAACAATTGTTTCTAGATTTCATAACCATATCAATTATAAAGTTTGAATCACCATCTAGTATCAACTCTCAAATATGCGATCTTGAGGCCTTCCTGTGCTGTAATATGCTTCTGTGTAATGTCCCTTTCCAAATAGGAGCTCCAGAGAGGAGGCTGAATGGTCTAAACCGCCCCATTAGACTATAGCCAGGGCCAGAAAGGGGTAAACAGGGTTACTAGAGGTCACTCTAGTCAAAGGTGTTATATTCGGAAAGTGACATGGAGCTAAAAGTAGCTAAAAGTGCTTTTAAGCCAATTTGAGCTAAAAATAGAACATACGAGCTAAAATTAGAAGTCAATAACGAATTAGGGTTTCAAGCAGCTATAAGAGAAGGTTCAACGACCTAATTCATCATTATGTAGATTTTCACTTGTCATTGAGGAGAGAGGTGCATCATGGGAGAGGTAGCTCAATGGATTCCAGGAGGAATACACCAGTGGTTGATTTTGGTGTTGAGAGACACACCCTAGTCACAGGGGAGGTCACACAGATCTTCCATCGATCTTCAGCAGCAGTTTCGTAGGGTGCAACTTCTGAGGAGGTTCAGTGGATCGACTTGTCCCTTTCAGGGAGAGTTCAAAGATTCCCCTTTGACCCAGTTGAGAGGAAGGCAAGGCAAGGCACATCTTTTGCCTGGTTCCTTGTCAGATTTCGACGGAGGAATCATTTGAGGTGCACTTTCTGGACATTGGGAGTGCGACACTTGGGGAGGACATAGTCGGGGTTCCCGAGCGATCATCAATTTAAATCCGGGGAAATCCTTCCGACCCATTTCACAGTAGACCTGCGCGATCAGTTTGAGACACACATCAGCTGATTCCAACGGTGGAATCACTAGGGCGCAATTTTCCAGAGCAGAGGGGGCGCATTTTGTCCAGGGGGATCCATTCGCAGACCAGATACACCAGTTGAGGTTCGGGCAGTCACCAGGACTGTGAGGCAGAGAAGAGTGCATTGTTTGGGACAATTTCTAGGCATTTCCGAGAGGTATAGCCACCAGGGAGAACTTTTGAGACTTGCAACAGTTGCCGTATGAGCTGTCATATCCGCAACAGTTCTTCATCTCATCCATTGCATTCCACAACATTCTTCGGGTATCGGGTATTATTGTTTTAGTTGCTATTGTATTCCGGTTAAGATCCTTTTGTCATTGATATAGCCGAGTGATTTATTTTATTCAGTCGCATTCAACATTTGTACTCCACGGAGATTTCATAATATAAGCTTTGTAGTCTTTTGTCACCATTATTATTTGAATGCTCATTTATAGGCTGTAAACAATTAATCCTACACACACATTAGCAGAGTTTCCTAGACTAGCCAAGTCAGGAACATTACAGAGCTTTAGTCCTGCTAGCCTGTGACTAAAGGCGATGAGTGCAACAGAGGATCCAGGGGGCCGTGAGCACGTAGGTGACAAATATGTCACTTACAACGGACGCAAGGAGGGAAGACCTAGACCTGATTTTCCCCCTTTTCCTCCCAGCTCAGAGGAAGAGGAAGATGCACAGAGGGAAGTAGAGAGAAGGGCAAAGCGTGAGGCTGAGCATGAGGCAGAGAGGATGTTAGGAGACAGATATGAGAGACTAGAGGGCAGTGGTAAGACCCCCATGGACCTAGAGGCAACCTTCATGCAGGTACTTGACAATCTGGTAGTCAGTCAGTAGGCCATGAATCAATCCTTGGCACAAATGGCTGATAGATTGGAGATAGTGGGCACTGTAATGTCCCCATTTTGGGACATTATAACATCACAACATTTTAGAGTGTTATGCCTACCCGAGTAGCCAGATAGGGGTGACAGAGAGTTCAGGAGATATTGAGGGGTTTATTTGGGCCCGACTTGTATCGTTCATCATCAGGATCCATTCCGCACAGCTGGGCTTTGGTTTCGTTGCATTCCGACGATTTCCGTAATTTTGAGTTATTATGGGTCATATCTTAATTAA
>JASDQU010404697.1:0-10694 GCA_032191745.1 Picea mariana | reverse complement strand
CATTCATACCAATGAGTACAAACCTGTTGTACTTGCATTTTCACCTTACCATGTTGGCTCAAAACATTAGTGAAGTTATTCCTTATCTGCATAGGGTTTTGTACTCTATATTTTTGGCACTCATCGCGAGAGATGGTAAGGAATATAATGAACCCTCTGGTTTTCATTCTCACTATCTGAGATATGATAACCCACAGGCTCTGCTATTTTCATGTTTCCACTCTCCATTCAGATTTTTTTATGTTGCTCACATGATTGGAACCTAAAACTATTCTAAGTGATATTTGTTGCTCGCATGATTGGAACCTAAAACTATTCTGAGTGATCTCTGTTGCATCCTGGTTACAGTGGTCATGGCACCCGTCGTTCGCATAGAGTTGAACGGATGCCAAGACTTATTATCCCATGATGATGCTATCGATGACCTAAAGGGGCTTGGCTAGGATGTATTCCTCAAACAATTCGAGGGTTATAATATTCAGGTAATAGAATCCTTCACACGAACCTTTGACGGGTTCAGAGCTAATATTGGAAACATACAATCAGAATTGACAGAATATTTTGTCAGCAAAGCAACAGGGCTCCCACCAAAGGGCGAGAGATGGTTTAAAAACACCAGGATAGAAGAAGTCCCGTGGAATTTGCTTATGACCTCCCGAAAAGCCAATTGTTGTGTAAAAGGTATTACTATTGCTCTGTTAAAACCTAGATGGCATAGTTTATTGTTAATTCTGAAATAATTTGTTACGTGCGAAGGTCGATATGGACTAGTCTTTCTCTACCATATCCATTTGCTCATGAATTTCATAGGTTTTTATTTAGATATGCGCTTTTACTTATTAATGAGCCTCTATAAGATTTCCAAGCATTACAAATGACAGGGTATCAATTCGAGCCTGTTCCACCATGGATTGGTTAAAATCTTGTTGATGTATCATATGTCGACCATAGGTGACAGTTGGGAGACCTTTTTTATGAGTAATGTCTTCGCCTAGGTTGATCCTACAACAAACCCTAACTTAGACAATCCAGTGGTTAAAAACCATTTCAGTAATTCAATTAATGGACCAAAGTTTACTGATAAAACCCCTCTAAATAAAGGATCACCATGTAGGTTTGCACCTGCAAGATCTCCAGAACAAGTGACTGATGAATGGAAGGGAAATGATCCTCATGTGCCTGTGAAGGATGCTAGAGTTAAGTATGATGTCAAGAAATTTGGTAAAGGAACAAAGCAACAATGCACAGATTTGGGTTTCAAGAATAAGAAAGTGGGTCACCTAATCTCTAGGTGTTGGCACAGGGGCAGACCCAAGGTTCAATGCTACAACAACGCACCAACAAAACCCTAACTATCGGCCCTTTCGGCAACACTTGCGAAGCAGATGAAGTCTCACCCGAGGTAGAGGTAGGGGTGGTTGCAGGACTCAGATGTCTGCAACCTTAGCTGGGACACAGATCTGTGATTGTACTACGTAATAAAGCACTTAGAATTGTCAGTTCATCAATATGTAGCTAATATCTACTCCACAGATCAACCAGAACATCACAGCACTTAATCAGTTCTTATGTATCTAAGCACTTAGCATAAAGAAATAGATCAAATCTAACAGATTCAACCATTGAGCACATTCATGTAGGTCAGATCTAATATTCTATACATCATTAGCACAAACCATAAGCATATTTATCTATCTCTATCAAAGCACTTAGCAAAGAAGACATAAATACATCAAGACAAGGCAAAAAGTATAACGACACAGTGTTTACGTGGTTCACCCCCACCCTAGGGCTACATCCACCAACTCTTCTTCTTTATTAGCTTCTTCAATAGGTTACAAGCACAAAGTCTCATAATCCTTCTCTGCATAGGACAGAAGATCTATGCAGCTCGCTAGATCCTTCTTCCTTGCGTTACAACACAAAGCCTTCCACCATTCATTACAACCACTTTCACTTAGCTCTGCAATTCTCTTACAGTCATGCACAGAGCACTTACAGACCTTACTTGCACTTAGCATACATCCTTTCATCGCACAGATTCCCCCTTTCCTTACATTGCCTATACATCTATTTATACATTACAAAATAGGCCTAAGCATGGGTAAACCCATGGGCCAACATCCCATTCCCATTACATAATCCCAAAAACCCAAAAAAGACCCAAAAAGGGGTTGATATCCCATGATATCCGCTTCATCTTGTGCTCCTCCTTCGACAGGTTATCGAGTCCAAAATACGTCAACATGACCAAGAATTTCCCAAAACTTGGTCAAGGGCCAACAGGCCCCCAACACTCACCCGTGACTCGTCCCGAGTCACTCTGGTCTAACTAGTTCTACCTCAAATGCCTAGAGCTTGGCTCAAGCTGCTTCTACCTACTGCTATGCTACGGCCTCTTGCTCGGTGAATTCTTGGATCACTACGTTGTTCACTGGTCCTGCTAAGCGTTGTTCTGTTGCGGTGACAACCTATTATAGCTTTGTTCCTTGGCTCTCAACCTATGTGAACAGTTGGCATGCCTTATCTTGTACTGGTTGGAACCTATGAGTTACTTCAATAACCTTTCTTTGAATCGTATGGATATGTTGTTGGGCGGTGCACTACTCTTGAGACCGCATCATTCTTTATACAGTCGATAGGGCCTTCAACTGCGCTTGTAGTGTGTCTGTGTGTTGCTTCGCTTCCTAGAGCTGCGACTCCAAGGCCTGTAAATCTGGATTCTCGGTGAGGTTCTCATACATTTGGGCACTTTGGTTACTCTGTTGTTTGCACTCTATGGCAAGAGCCTTTAGTCTCACAACTGTGCTGCAGAAAGTTATTTCTCTTTGGTCCCTTATCTCCTGTGGAGTTTCAGGTACTGCGTGGAGCTCTAAGTCTGCAATGCATTGTTGTAGCTTCTAGATCAGTTCTTCAAGTTGCACCACTTGTTTTGGAGCTCGCTCTTCGGTCTTTACTTCTATGACTGTTACATAGAGAAGCGCTCTATTGACCATTTCCTGTACCTCACATTCCTCAGCGAGCAACTATTCCTTTCTTTGTTGTAGCTGTGCATTTTCTTCATCCCACTTCACTTGGAGAGCAAGCCTTTCTTGTTCTGCAGCACTGCATTGCTCTATAAGGACTCCCTATACTTGTGCCAAAGCCTGGGTGGCTTGCGTTGTTTCATCATGTGCTCGTTGAAGGCGAGCTTTGACTGTATTAGTGATTTGGTGGAGTTGAGTTGGCTCATATCCTAGTTCTGGTGTTCCCACTAACAAAGGCGTAGTGGAAACTGCGCAGATGGACTGTAGTGCATGTTGCACCCCTTGGAGCTCAACCTCAATTTGATTGTACATCTCCTCTTGCTTAGCCTCTTGTTTCTCTTCTATCTCCAACGAAGCATCATTCAGGGTTGCTGGAATGAAATCAAAGTCATCTGAGGTGAGGATATTCTCTAGCTTGGTCATTGTTTCTTTCGACTTCTTCTGAGAAGAAGATTTCGAAGGGGAAACTTTAATTTTCTTCGAGGGGTCCTCCTCATCTCTAGGTAGTGTTACCTAGCCTTTCTTTTGCTCATCTTCTGTGCCATCTATCTCTTCACCATCACCCCCTTGCTCTGGTGAGATGGAAGTAGTCTTAATGGATGTACTATCTAAATCCTGAACTTCTTCGATCTTCTTTGTCTTGCTAGGTCCGGGTGTATCCTGCGCAGTTTCTGGGCTATCTATGTCGGATATCTCCACAGGGTCTGCTGGAATAAGGAGGTTCACCGACCATTCCTTGGTGATCTCTTCCAAGTCCTCCTTCATCAACTTGTAGTAGGACTACATTTGTTTCTTATGGCCATCGATGTGTGCTGTGATGTAGATAAAATGTCGATCAATGCTGAACTTCATCAAAGGCCGAAACCTGTGGAGTGTATTTGGAGTCATGCCTGGCTCGAACTGGATGGCTACCTTCAACTGGTTTTAATATGTGTGGAACACAACATTTGACTGCCATTGCTTATTCATGTCACTGGAACACCACAATGTACATAACTTCGTGGCCAGAGGTTCAAAGGGCTCGATGTCTGGGAAGGTCGCACCTTCCGGCATCTCCCAGGCAATGAAAGCGATCAGGATCAATAGCCAGCTGAAATGAAATTCATACCCTTGATCTTGGGCTTCTTTTTATTCGAGTTCTAATTGGTTCACTGGGTATTTCTCCCAATTCATTTGTAGGCCCTCCGCACACTTCCCTGCGAGATTGACTACAAATCCAGTGACTTGGGTCGGTCGGTTCTTGCGTACTAACTTCCCTGTGATCAATTGACAGGCAAGGTGCATTGCACCACTCTAGATAGAAGCTACCTTGTAGCCTCGTGTTCCTTTCTCGACATCACCATAGGTGTCCTTTATCCTTTGTTCTAGAGCGTGATCCATGGTTTTTCCGAGGTAAAACTCTTGTGGATCAGGTCCTTGCATGCTTAAGCCTGTGATCTGATTGCTCTATGTTGGATAAACAGTGATACGATGGTTTAACCACAAATAACTGCCATGGTAATAGGAAAGCAACAGCGTGACACATGCATTCACCTCTTGGTGTCTTCCGAAGTGAGGAATCTTCATGACGTTGAGCAGTATGGACTAGGCGAGGTAATGGGTCCATGACTAAGGGACGATCTTCGAGATTTTTCCCTTTGTTCTGGTCAAGTACTTATGTGGGGTGAGCATGTTATAGACCTTCCTGTTGTCGAGGTTGAAGTCGCTAAACTTCAACGCTGCAATATTTTCTTGATCTGCATGAACTGTGCATATCCCCTTTGGGAGGTACGTAGTGACCAAGGCGTACTCAAAGTCTTTGGGAACACTGTCCCAATTTACTGCACCACTCAAAGGTGGTATATAGGTAGGTAGTATGCTCGGGATCAATTTATCATTAGCGAGATCATCCCTGTGCTTGGTTCATTTCTCATCTGTTGGCCTAGATGGTCCGGCTCGAGCATTGGATGGAGAGGTTGGCAGTCCTCTCATCGACGATGCTTGTACACATGTAGACAATCCTCTCTCCGACATGACTCGTTCAATCATCAAGTCGAGGAGTACTTATGTTACTGATTCTTAGACTACATTGAGTTCGTCCGACATACGCACTCAGAATTAACGGTATTGGGTTCAATATTAACTCAGGCACCACAATGAAATACATGACAACAATGTGAGGATCACTGTACAATAGCAAATTAGTCTGCGGGCTCAAACTCTCAGTTAACAAAAGTGTTCTTAGTGCGTGGTGTGACGGGATAAATAGGTAACTCGGCAACGTATCACTTGCAATGGGTATGAGACCTTCATTAACTCTGTTCTGTCCATTATGGCTCAGTCCAATGGTCTGGTGTCGATATTTAAATGACTTTCGACCCGTTCAGGGCGGAAATCAAGCGGTTATAATGTACCCAACGACTATATTTCTTCGCCACAGCAAAGTTCCATGTATCATTGTTCTGATATCCAGGCGAAGCTCCAATTCTACAAATTTTCTTTCTACAAAGTTCCCTTTGGAACCTTCTGTAAATTTTTAATCTTGGCCCTATTCTTACTTAGCTTTCTAGCCTTCTTTCCATTGATCTTCGTCTCGGTATTCCTTTTTCCATTCTGATTCTTATCTTCTTTGGATATAGTCACTTCGCGTTGTTGAGATTCTTTCCTAGGATTCAGGGGTAATACTTCTTCTTTATCTAGGATAGGTACTTCAGTCTTCTGAGGGTCTTCTAATGTTCTTGTAGCTTCAACATCCTTGTCTCTAGTGTTAACTAGCTTCGATCTGTTCTCCTGTTCTTCAATCAATTGTGCGATCCTTCTAGTATTGAAATCTTTTAACTCTTGTTTCTTCTGTTCCAAAACTTCTTCTTCTTTCTTATGTTTGGCTTGATCTCTATCAATCCAAGGTTTTCCTAGTAACATAGTAAATGGGGCACTGTCCTCAATAAAATTAATAATCTCAAAGTCTTCTTCTGTCGAAGTTCCATTGGCATTCATAGATATATGAGTGAGCTTTCCACATAGGTTTATCAGTTTTCCTATGAATAACCCTATTCCTCCTAATGAGGGAGTCATAGCAGGCCTCCTTATAGCTTCCCAAGTTCTCTTTGTCATGATATTCACCTGTGTTTCCTCATCTAGAACACAGTCAATGTTGAAGTCTCTTATTCTTGCTTCAAGGCATTCTTTTTCTTTAAAGATCTATGATAATCTGACATGTCGGTGGTCATTCAGGGTTTCTCTTATCTGTAACAATACTTTCTCTGATTCTTTCTGGGATTCTGCCATTTCTGGATCTGCCTTAGGGTTTTCTTGATGCAGATTCATTCTTTCCAGCTTAGCAATCATTTTTGGGCAATCCAACACTTCATGGTCCATAGCTTTGCAACAAAGACAACTAGGTCTTTTCCCAGGGCATTCCTTGGCAAGATGTCCCGGTCTTCTGCAATTGTAACAGACAGTTAATCTTCTCTTTATTTTAAATGATTCCCATCTCTTTCTGTACTGCGCGCTAGGATCATAGGAGCTAACCTGCAACAAATTCTTTCTAGGATCCTGCATCCATTTGTTAGTCCAAACATTATTTCTATGCATAGGTATAACATATCTTTCACTATTCTTATCAGATCTACTCATATCAAACCTTCTTTCATATATTAGTGCCCCAGTTTTCAAGCTAGGACAGAATCTATCAAACATACCTAGATCCATACTTTAGAAACAAAAAATTTCCACTTATCTTACTTTTACATAACACAAAACTTTCAGATCTAAAACTTTTCACTATTCTTACCTTTATCAAAGCACAGAGCTTACAGATATTACCTATTTTATTCATATCTGACCTCTTTTCTTGGCACAAATCTTCACGGGTCAAGTAGAATGTTGTGCACTAGGGCAACAGATCTATGCATAGAGATTTCACAACTTCAGGACGAATCTTTGCACAAATCTTCTTCTTTCTCAGTTCCCAACAATCATAGTTTCAGGTCCTGGCAACAGAACCATTTGTTGGGATAGGGGCAGACCCAGGGTTCAACGCTACAACAGCGCACCAATAAAACCCTAACTGTCGGCCCTTTCAGCAACACCTGCGAAGAAGATGAAGTCTCGCCCGAGGTAGAGGCAGGGGTGGTTGCAGGACTCAGATGTATGCAACCTTAGCTGGGACACAGATCTATGATTGTACTACATAATAAAGCACTTAACACTGTCATTTCATCAATATGTAGCTAAAATCTACTCCGCAGATCAACCAGAACATCGCAACACTTACTTAGATCTGATGTATCTAATAACTTAGCATAAAGAAATAGATCATATCTAACAGATTCAAGCACTGAGCACATTCATGTAGGTCAGATCTAATATTCTATACATCATTAGCACAAAGCATAAGAAGATTTATCTATCTCTATCAAATCACTTAGCAAAGAAGACATAAACACATCAAGACAAGGAACAAAGCAAAACGACACAGTGTTTACGTGGTTCACCCCCACCCTGGGGATACATCCACCAACTCCTCTTCTTTATTAGCTTCTTCAATAGGTTACAAGCACAAAGCCTCAGAATCCTTCTCCACATAGGACAGAAGATCTGCGTAGCTCGCTAGATCCTTCTTCCTTGTGTTACGACACAAAGCCTTCCACCGTCCATTACAACCACTTTCACTTAGCTCTGCAAGTCTCTTATAGTCATGCATAGAGCACTTACAGAGCCTACTTGCACTTAGCATACATCCTTTCATCACACAGATTCCCCCTTTCTTTACATTGCCTAGACATCTATTTATACATTACAAAATAGGCCTAAGCATGGGTAAACCCATGGGCCAACATCCCATTCTCGCTACATAATCCAAAAAACCCAAAAAGGGGTCAAGATCCTGTGATCTCCGCTTCGTCTTGCACTCCTCCTTCGACATGTTGTCGAGTCCAAAATAGGTCAACATGACCAAGAATTTCCCAAAACTTGGTCAAGGGCCAACACTGGGAAACTAAGAAACCTAAACGATACTCATCTGAGCTCGATCGATCCGATCGAGATCTATGAGGGTTCGGATCTTGAGATAAAGGATTTTCTATCTCAGGAAGATCCATAAATTCAGGGTTCCAGGAGGGAGGTTATCATTCATACTGAACCATATGATTTCATGACAAATTTACTGTTGGCATGTTTTACAGGTAGTGTATGCTTGTCATTGATGACAAGTACAACAACGATGATGGCTTGAGTACAGGAAGAATGTAACAGACGGGCACCAAAAGTATTTTGGGAAGACGCTATAGAGAAAGATCGATAAGATTAGAAGAGATAGTGCAGAGGATGGTTGGAAATCTTTATAGGCAGTATGTGCTTATCACTGATGGAAAGATCAGAGTATGCAGCGAAGGCAAAACAAGAACAAAGTAAGCCCAGGAGGAATTAGCGTAGAGTCGAATGCAGTGCCTAAGTTTAAGAGGAGAAGTGTCAGTGATCGTTGGATCCCATTTAAATTCCCGAAAGAAGGAGGACCGTTAGCTCAGATTGTAGACAAGAAGAACGCACAGAAGAGGAGGACAAATCTCAGGTGTCAGATCTGAGCATAAGTTCCAACCATCGGTGGATCAGGAAGAACCTGGACGTTCTTTAAAGTGCAAGATCGAAGCGGTGGTCCAAATCCATTTCGGAGTTTTGGCTATCAGGATTTCAGAAATCGGGAGATGGAGATGTCAAGAACTCCTACCACAGGAATCCTGAAATCGTGATATGTGAAATCACGAAAAGATCGAGACCATTGGGTCCATAGGACACGTGGCGAAAGATCATCATTTCACTAACTGGAGATTCAAAGGAAGGGGGTTCCCTAACATCTTGAAATCGTGATATGCGAAATCGAAAATTAATCCTAACCATCGGATCGAGGACTGATCTGAACCATTGATCAGGCACAATGAAGGCTCATGGAGTTGCAAAGCCTCGATAAAATCTTGATCATTGATCCAAGAGGGACGCGTGGCAGAAGATTAGAGCATGTCAAAGACTCCATTTCGAGGTTTCGTGAATCACGACTTGGAGAGTCAAGAAACAATACCACAGGAATGTCGAAATAGCGAAATGATCTGAGCCGTCAGATCAAGGTTTGATGTGGACCGTTGATCCAACCCCATTTCGGGGTTTCGGATACCAGAAGTTGGAGTGTCGAAACACTTTGCAATAAGAATGTTAAAATCGCGATATGATCAAATTCGTTGATTCAAGATCTGATCTAGACCGCCCAATCATAGGACAAGTGGCAAGCGATTGGAATTTCGCTGACTTGGAGTCAACAGAGCATGGTGTGGAAACTCGTGAGATGCGAGATCGCAATAAGACCTGGACCATCGGAACTATGGAGATTTCAATCATTGATCAGAATCAATGAAGTTTATAAACTCATGAAATATGAAGCGCCTTTTGGCACAGCCTGTGGTCACTGCCGGTGGTCACGAGAAAGGAAGGAGCTAGTTCAGACAAGCTCCATTTCGGAGTTTCAGGGAATGGGACATGGAGAGTAATGAAATCTTTACCACAGGGTTCCTGAAATACCAAAATGCGAATTGGCGAAATAAACGCAAGATCACATGAAGTCAATCCAATGGTGCAGGGGATTTTGGGCACGATCGGAGGGCTAATGTTGCTCCTCGTAGTCTAACTGTTGGAAACCATTGATGGTCTCTGCCAAAGGATTCGAAGAGACCTCTGTGTGATCGCCAGAGGAGTTAAAGGGTCTCCAAGCTTCTTCCAGTGAATGAAGATGATTCTTAGAGGGACTGACAAGTGGATGAGCACTGAAGTTTGTAACTGAAGCAGAAAGTATAAGCTCGACTATGCCAGAGAAGACGAAGAGTCTTGACTGCCAGAGAGGCTGAGGAATCTCAACATGACATCCATTGATGCTGAACACGTGGGCAAACTTCCAGAGAAGCTGGAAAGTCATAATGATGATCAGACAGAGCACTCACTGTGAAGAGATGCAGAAGCATTGTGCATATAGCATGCACAAGGTTCACATAAGCTATAAGAACATGGCACAGAGAAGTGATGAAGTTGTTGTTGCTGAGGTGAAGTAATGCATGTGTGAGGAAGTAAAGAGGTGGTGCAGTAGCTAAAATGGATAGGAAACAAAAGGTGCATTGAATGGGAATGGCACATAGGGCACAAAAGGGAAAAGAACAGAATGGGCAGTGGATGCATGCTGGCAGACAGTGAGGAAGACTGAGTAGCAAAATCTCGCAGAACAGTGATGAGACTGGTAAGTTTTTATTGAACACTATATCACTGTAATTGGTTTTAGTATTTCATATTCATATTTCAGGGTGGTTGGGAGGTGCTAGGGAGGACTGGTGTCCTCAGAGGTTCAAGTGGGTGCTTGAACACAAGGAGTTGTAGCTTCCTTCTAGTTGGTGCTAGTGAAACCAGGGAGTTGGTGCTCCCTTCTAGTTGGTGCTAAAGAAACCAGGGAGTTGGTGCTTCCTTCTAGTGGGTGCTAGAGAAAACAGAGAGTTGGTGCTCTCAACAAGTTGTAGCTTGCAAAACAGAGGTTGTAGCCTCACATTGAGTTGGTGCTCAATTATAGATGATGTACAAAACTTAAAAGACTGCCTATCTTTTCGAAGAAGAAGAGGTTTTCTCCCTTTATGGGTTTCCTCGTGAAAATCTGTCTCT
>JASDQU010404695.1:0-10694 GCA_032191745.1 Picea mariana | reverse complement strand
GTCTTGTGGGAAGAAGGGGCTAAAGGCCCAGGAGGTAAAAGCAGCTGGCAAAAGATAAAAGCCATAGGAAAATAAAACCTAGAGATGCTTCGCCCAGGGGATCCCCGAGAAGGCAATAAAAAGCTTCTCGATAAGAAACTAAGGGACCCTAAGAAAAAATGAAATAAATAAATGCAAGACCTAACCAAGAGGATGGGAGGTCTCATCACGAGCCGGCCCATTATGTTCATAGGTATTTAGCGGTATGACATTGCCACTATCTGGTCACTAAACCAGGGCAGTGACCTTTGGTTGCATGGCCAAAGGAAAGGGGGTCTCATCACGAGCCAACCTTCTCATTTCTGCGAAGATACTAGTGGGTAACGCTGTCAGCTCTGGCCACCAAGCCACGGCAGTGTTCTCTTCGTCAAGGCTTGTAGTAAAAAATGCAAATAAAGAAAGATAAGGCAATAAGGGCTTGGAAACAATGCATCCATGACGGGTACAACTCGCCTCCTACAAAGGCACCCACAGACAACACCAGCCCTTGGTCTGACTATGACTGGACATCCCTAAAACCATATCGCCACATTACACATGGCTTGAATGATCCTTTGAGGAAACTTTCCATTTCCTGTGGGTATTAGCCCAATAGGTGGTCTTGTTGGTTTCCTTAGCTTTGTATAGTGGGTCTGTGTAATATCTTTGAGCTATTAGATGAATTGTTAGGGATTTCATGCATATGTTTGATAAATTTAATGATGAGATATGATTTACATTGCTATGATGTCTAGGACTGATAAGCCCTTGGAGGGCGTAGTCTTTGATGTGCAGGACCATGCTCGGCGGACAGGTACCAGAGGATCGATGCACATGGGGAGATGATTAGTTCGGACCTCCATGGGGCTGAAGAGCCCATCAGGTGGTTGTTGGGATGGCAGAGGCAGGACAGAGTTGTGACGAGCCCCTGCACGGAGAAGAAGAAGGACGCCCTCATCAGGACGTTTTGGTAGAGACCTAGCCTATGGGGATCAGCCCCTTGCAGATGGGACGTTGACCTAGATGGATTGGACACCACCCAGGGCTAGCTGGACGCTTTCTGGAGCAGAGGACAACATGTTGGGCTTGTTTTGCACACTTAGCAGGCTGCAGGAGCCCCAGGGGGGCCAACGTCTGGGTTGCAGGATGGTGATTATGCCCTGAAAGGGCCAACGTCTCCCCTAAAGGGGCCTGACGTCTCCATTATTAGCTCATTTTTGGCATTTTTGGCATGTAAAAGTGACAAATGATTGAATAATTGTAATGTCAGCCTTGTCGGCTGTTTTGTTGACCTATTTTTGTAAATTAAAGGTCATGAGATCATATAAATAGAGGACGTTGCCTCTTCATTTTATCATAACATAACTTGCTCTCTTGGAGAGTGATCTTGCTAGCTCTTGTCTTGGTTTATTCTTCTCTTTGGAGTGAGGCGCAACCTCTTGGAGGACTATTTTTTGGCAAGTGGTGCTATTTATCATTGGAAGGTTTACAACTAGGGTGTGGATTATGCTTCATCATGAGTTTGTAAGTGTTTTTTCATCAAAACTTCTTGAATGAATGGTTGTTGACTTAATATCTTGCATACATTGTTATCTTGTTATTATTTGCTTAATTCTTGAAACCCTAGGGAGCCAACACACAAGTAGGTCGTGGCTTCATGTCCCCATGATAAAAGCTTATAGCCATTTGATTTGAGAAGGTTTAGCCTAGCCATAGCTACACTAGACTTCCTCTTATCTTGAGTTAGTTTTGAGCACAAATTGAAGAAAGAAGGCATCCTAGGCCTAATTTGTTTTACACCTAGGGTTTACTTCTAGGGTTTTGAAAAGCCTTGTACTTAAGAAACACTTTTCAGCCATAGATTTGTGTCCATAAGCTAGCCGTTTTGCCAAAGAAGTCTTAAGGAGAGAAGAGGAAGCTTTAGGCCTAGCCTTAGCTACACCTAAGTAAGTCTTTCCTTCTTAGGGTTTTGGTTTGGTGGCCTTGCCATAGCAACACCATCAAACCCTAACTCTCTTATCCTTAAGTTTAAGTTTCTCCTAAACCATTAGTCTCACTTCAATTGACTCCATTAACCTAAGGCACTAGTCTAGAGATACCTCTTGAGCTTGTTATCCTTAAAACCTCTTTCAAACACCTTTTAAATTGAAACCCTAACTAACCTAGCGACTAACCCTAGCTGTTTACTAACCCTAACCCTAGAGGTGACGTCCTAACCTATTTCAACTCTTGTTTGCTCTAAAAGTTGCGGCCAAGTCTCCTCTAGGTGGCCATAAAGGTTTTACACATTTCCATTGGCTAATTTTGCAAAACGTTACCTTTTTAGCCTCTCTAACAAATCTGTTTTAGGGCTGATGTCATAGTGACAGCAGCAGATTTATGGGTGACGTCACATTGCCTTGATCTCTTGTTTAGCTTGCAACGTTGTGATATTTGTCATCTCTTTTGATAGATTTTGAGCCATTGATTACATCTGTGAACTTGTTTGATAAAACGTTGAGCTCTTTGTCTTTCAAAACAACTAAATACTAGGGCTGACGTCACATGTATAGCAGCAACAATATTGGTGACGCAACAACATTATCTATATGAGCCAATTTGAGATATTTATTGCATTGTGATATAATAAAGATCTGATTTGCACTTTGAATGCTCTTATCTCTCATGCACTTATTGAAGAAGTGATATTGGTCATTTGTCTTTGCTTAGCAATCATTGACTTCGTCAATAATAGCATTTGATCATTGCTCATGTGTATATTTGAAGATAGTCATTAATGCTTTTGAAGTACTAACCCACTGCAACACATATTCTAGTTTATTTGTCTTGTCTCGCAAACAGGTGCCATCCAATGGAACATGTTCTTCTTGACTATCTCATCTTTGGCAGTAATCTGTGAAAGGGAATCTCTCACTTTGATCCAATAAACCTTTAGCCCTTCATTAATCCTAGGGACGTCTCCCTTGGACTAGCCATCCTAAATAGAAAGAGCTCCCCATCGAGGTGATAGTGTGTGGGGAAGCTCCTGTTACGCCGGTTTTAAGCCTTGACTCAAGCTGCCTAAACCCTTTCTACAAACCGTGCGATAACAGGTTGCATGGCCAAGGGAAAGGGGGTCTCATCACGAGCCAGCCTTTTCATTTCTGTGAAAGTACTTGTGGGTAACGATGTCACCACTGGTCACCATGCCATGACAATGTCCCCTGATTATCTCTTGAGCAAAAAAGAAAGAAAAAAACAATAAAAAATGAAATAACAAAAAGAATAAAAGGCATGAATGGGCTTGGAAAGAATTGCATCCATGACAGATACAACTCGCCTTCTACAAAGGCACCCATAGGTAACATCTTGCATCCTTGGCCTTCATTGCACTCACCTGCTTGGACATCCCTTGACCACTTCATCCACTTACATGGCTTGGAAGAGGTCTCTTCCAGGAACTTCCCTTATTCAGTGGACACTAGCCCAATAGGATGACTTGCCCTTTTCCCAGACTTGTATAGTAGGTTTGTGTAACGTCTTTGAGCTATTGATTAATCTATTAGGGGTTTTATGCATATGTTTATTAATATTGATGATGAAATGTGATTGACATTGTTATGATCCCTGTGACCGATGAACCCATGGAGGGCGTAGCTTTTGATGTGCAGGACCATGCCCGACGGACAAGTACCATCTTTGACCGGTACACATGTGGAGATGATCAGTTCGGACCTCCATGGGGATGAAGAACCCATCAGGTGGATGTTGAGACCCCATCAGGGAGCACATACATGATAGGGATGGATTCAGAGCTTTGCACCAGAGGAGAAGAGGATGTTCCACCAGAGGCACCTCGACAGAGCTTGACCTGTGGGGATGACCCTTTCTTAGTGGAACGTTGGCCTTGGAAGGCCTAGGACGTCATCATCTTGACCATGACATCACCCAACATCATGGATGTCTTGGGAGGCAGACTAGGCAGCAGTGGCACGTTGGAGAAGCCCAAGGAGGGTTAACGATTTGCTCCAGGACGCCTCATCTGCCCTAAAAAGGGATAACGTCTTCCTTGGAGGGGATTTTACTCTCTTTTCATCTTGATTTAGGATTTAATTTGACAATTTAATGTAAAACAATATGATTTTGGTATTTTGGCCTTGTCGGCTTTTTACATGACCTAAAAAGTAAAATTAGGTCATGATATTGTATAAATGGAGGATTTTCTCCTTCATTTTTTCATAATCTTTCACTCACTCATTAATGAGGTCTGAAATTTGCACCCTCTCTTCAGTATTTGGCTGATTTAGTGAGGCACACTTGTTGAAGGAAGACATTTTTGGCATTTTATTGTGTTTCTCTTGAAGGATGGTGTTACAACTATGGTTTGCATGGTTATTTCTTGGTGAATTGTAAGTATTTTTCTGCAAAACTTCTTAATGAATGGTTGTAGTTTAATTTCTTACATATGTTTATGAATATTGCTGAATCAAAACCCTAGGTGACAAGCACACAAGTAGGTCGTTGTCTCATGTCCCCTGATAGAGAAATTTTCAGCCATTGAAGAAGGAGAGCCTAGCCATTGCTACACTCTCTTCCCTTCTTCTTCTGTTGCTAGCCGTACTATCTAGAAGCCAAGAAGAGTGAGATGTCCCTAGCCTAGGTCTACTACACTAGGGTCGTACTCTTTCTAGGGTTTGCTGAAAGGCCTTGCTGTAGCAACACCTTGTCTCATCAAACCCTCTTGTTTTGGTTGTATACTTTATTCTTGAGCTAGCTGTTTGCCAGGAGGGAGGAGAGAGCACGAGGCCTTGCTGTAGCAACACCAGAGTGAACCTCTCTCCCCTAGGGTTTTGATTTTGAGGCCTTGCTTTAGCAACACCTCAAAAATTCTCCCTCTAGTCCTTAATCTTTGCCTCCTTCAACTCCTGCGACCTTCACTTTTGACTCCATTAAACCCTAAGGCACTGATCTAAAGTCCTTCAGCGTTGAAGTGAAACTTGATTACAACACTCTCAAACCCTTTGAATTGAAACCCTAACTATGAACCCTAGTCTAAGAGCTAACCCTATTAACCCTAATTGCTACCGTCATCTCATGGTATTACATCATTAGTGCAACATCGTTTTGTTTATGAGCAATTGAATAATGTTTAAGGTATTTATTAAATGAAGTATTGATTGGTTACATTGAATGCCATATTGTTTCAATATTTATTGGTGAAGTGTTATAATTTTCATTGCTATTGATAAACATTGACTTCATCAACATTTATTGCCAATTGCTTATATGTTATTCAGATAGTCATCTATATGAAGTACTAACCCCATCATTAGTGCAGCATCGTTTTGTTTATGAGCAATTGAATAATGTTTAAGGCATTTATTAAATGAAGTATTGATTGGTTACATTGAATGCCATATTGTTTCAATATTTATTGGTGAAGTGTTATAACTTTCATTGCTATTGATAAACATTGACTTCGTCAACATTTATTGCCAATTGCTTATATGTTATTCAGATAGTCATCTATATGAAGTACTAACCCCATTAAGATATAGTTTGTATACATCAGTTTGTTGTTGCTTTGTTCCGGGCATATATACTTCTTTGGGGGTTTGCTTCAAATTGGCCTTTAGCCGGACTATCTGTTTGGTGGTGACTTGTGAGGGGGGAAAACTTATCCTTGTCTTATTATCCTCTTGCCTCCTCAAAACCCTAGGTCACCGGGGACGTCTCCCTTGGGCCTCACCTCCCTAAATAGAAAGAACCTCCCCATCGTGGTGACATTGGGTGGGATAGGTTCCAGTTTCGCCAGTTTGACTTACAAAACTCAAGCCTTCTATCCTTGCTACAAACTACGCGATAACACTCCCTCTTGCTAGGAGAATCCTCTAGACATACATCATGATTTTATACATCTGCAATATGCTTGATCTGTATAGATCAATCTTGGAAGTCAATACTGACTTCTCTTCTAGTCTCACAAAAGAATCCATATCCTAGTATTTCTGACTGGCTTGCTTCTCTGTTACTGAAACAAGGGAATCTTCCCAGGAGATTTCACATCTCCTAGAAGTTTATGAAGCTACGATCTAGCCTTCTCACGGCATCTATCTCCCAGTCCTGGGAGATGTCACTTCATCTGATCCTTTCTAAGATCAAGATTATTCTCGATTTCTTCTGAGTCTACAAGGACTTCATCATCATCTCTTCTGCTTCCTGTTCTAATGTTCAGTCATCTTTGGGGCCTACTGCTCCTTTCAATCAATCTTCATATGAGATACTCTGAATCTCAAGAGATAGCTTCTTCTTCATCTTCTTTGGTACATGAGTGCATATGGTCATGTACATAGTCTGCTTCATGTTTCATATAATATGTTGCCTTCAACAACCTTCACTATAGCTTCCTCAGGGTTATCACTTGTGACCAGAAACAAGGTCAATCAAAGCAACAAGCAAGAGTAATCATTACAGTGGCTCCTTTAGAGCTATCACTTGTGATCTATCTGAAGCAAAAATCAAAATTAAGAGATACAATACGAAATGAGGTCAACACTCTTCTAATGTTGTGATCAAACATTCCTCCATGGTAACTTGGAACTAACACAAGAAGTTTCTCCTAGAGGAGATGTTAGTTTTATCAGGCAAATGATTACATTAAGCATTTATCTCAATATGCTCACATGCTACCAAGTATAATACTTTTCAAGGACTGCTATCAACTATATTGTTTACTTGTAAAGGGGTAGTCATCAACTTGTCATGTGCAACTTTAAATCTTATCAATTTAATTAATCAAACCTGGAACTTGGAGCCTTGTCCTCAAGAATGAGTGTGCTGCTTTTCTTCCAAGTCTCCTTCACCCAAGATGACTGTTAATGTTTATGCCATTATTATAGTTATTTGAATTTCAATAGATAAGAGCATCATAAGAACAAGATCACTGAGAAATACACATTCACAAGAGACACAACATTTATCCTGGGAAACCCTCTAGGGGAAGAAAAACCAGCAAAAACTTCCTTATCATAAATTGTCAATACAATGTTCAAGAGATAACTCAAACCAATACAGATAGTCCTCTCCAAGAGATGCACCACTCTTCTCCCTCTCTCCAACTGGTAATTGCAGCTTGCCTCATAAGAGAATGAGCAAGTGAGTTGTGTGTTAAAGTGAGGCGCTAGCCTCCCTATATATACAAGACTGGCACGTGTGAAAGGGTTTCACTGGCAGGGCCGACCTCTCACTCTGGGTGGGTAAACCCACCTTTAATTTAATTCTGGGTCTCAATAATAACTGCTAGGGCCGACTTCTTATTCTACCTATTACAATTGTCCAATGACCAATCCGCAAAAGGGGATTTGGTCCTAATACAATTACTGACATGATTAATCCACAATGGGGATTAATCTAATGAATAAAATAACAACAATAATAAGAATACTCTTCGCAGTTACATTATTTCAACACTCCCCCTTAACAAGAAGGGTCTTCTTCAATAGCATTAGGCGAGAGAGGTCTGCATCATCAGTGGCATCAGGAGGACAGTATCGTCAATATCATCTTGAAACATTGGCTAGCATATTTACGAGTCATCGGAAGTTTTCTTCATCGGCAGTATCATCATTCTCGAAAGAATGTCATCATCATCTGCATCAAAATGTATCAGTAAAAATGATACCTCATCACAGCACTAGGTTGGCACATCATAGTACTACACTGGCTCAATGTCACAGCTGATAAGCTGGTAGCTCAGTGTCAGTCACATCTTGCTTTACGTCTAACAACAAGGTCAGAAGCAAGGAATCATCTTGCTTTACGTCTAACAACTAGGTCAGAAGCAAGGAACATATCAGCATCTCGCTTTACGTCTAACAACGAGGTTAGAAGCGAGGAATCATCTTGCTTTACGTCTAACAACTAGGTCAAAAGCAAGGAATCATCTTGCTTTACGTCTAACAACTAGGTCAGAAGCAAGGAACACATCATCATCTCGCTTTACGTCTAACAGCTAGGTCAAAAGCGAGGAATCATCTTGCTTTACGTCTAACAACGAGGTTAGAAGCAAGGAACATATCAACATCTTGCTTTATGTCTAACAATGAGGTCAGGAGCGAGGAATCATCTTGCTTTACGTCTAACAACTAGGTCAGAAGCAAGGAGCACATCATCATCTCGCTTTACGTATAACAACGAGGTCAGAAGCGAGGAATCATCTTGCTTTACGTCTAACAACGAGGTCAGAAGCAAGGAACACACAGGGTCATGCTTTACGTCTAACAGTGAGGTCAAAAGCAAGGAACACACAGCGTCATGCTTTATGTTTAATAGCGAGGTCAAAAGCAATGACTCATCTTGCTTTACGTCTAACAGCGAGGTCCGAAGCAAGGAATATATATACTCCCCCTTTCAGGGAGGGTTCTTTCAGACTATACCAAGCTTATCTTGAAAGTGTTCAAACTTTACACGAGATAGAGGTTTGGTCAACATGTCAGCAACCTGTTCATCCGTGCTAATGTACTGGAGCTTCAAGGCTCCTCTCTGTACCATGTCGCGGATGAAATGATAGCGGATTTCTATGTGCTTCGACCTGTCGTGGAATATAGGATTCTTTGTCATCTTTATGCAGCTCTGGTTGTCACATAGAATCATGGTTGCTCTCATCTCCAAGTCAAATAGGCCTGTCAGCAACTTTCGAAGCCATATAGCTTCGCAGCTAGCAGAACATGCGGCAATGTACTCNATCATGGTTGATCCCAAACTGAAACAACATCCGGAAGTGCTTTTTCTGTCTGCAACGCTTCCTGCCCAATCTGCATCAGTATATCCACTCAATGTGAAATCATGATCCCCATCATAGCTGAGACCATAATCCATTGTACCTTTAAGGTACCTCATCACATGTTTTGCAGCCACTAGGTGAACACGTCTGGGCTCTACCAGAAACTGACTCAAGGTGTTCACTACAAAACAAATGTCTAGTCTGGTGTTTGTCAAGTACATCAGCGATCCAATAATCTGTCTGTACAGTGTGGCATCTATCAAGTCTGACGAAGTATCGACCAACAGCTTCAGCTTCGCTTCCATGGGTGTATTCATGGACTTGCATTCTAGCATGTCGAATCTTTTTAAGATTTTGACCGTGTACTTCCCTTGGTTAAGGAAGATTCTTTCTGGACTCTGTCATAACTCAAGGCCTAAGAAGTAATGCATTAGACCAAGGTCTTTCATTTCAAATTCAGCGGCAAGTCTCTGTTTACATTCAACGATGAGCTTTTCTTCTCTAGTTAAGAATAAGTCATCCACATACAGTAGTAAGATTACTGGTTCATTATTCATAATTTTGAAGTAGAGATTTGAGTCTGCTTTACTCTTGGTAAAGCCTAAGCTCGTCAAGAAACTGTCTATACGGCCATACCAAGCTCTGGGAGCTTGCTTCAATCCGTATAAGGCTTTCTTCAATCGACAGACATGAGACTTCCTGTCTTTAACCTCAAATCCTTGGGGTTGCTCTATATACACTTCCTCTTCGATAACACCATTCAGGAAAGCTGTCTTCACGTCCATCTGGTGCAGCTTCCATTTCATCTTGGCTGCAAGAGCTATAATGGTTCTGATCAAAGTGTATCTGGCCATAGGAGCGAATGTCTCTTCATAGTCAATGCCTTCCTTCTGGGAAAAGCCACGAGTGACAAATCTTGCTTTATATTTCTCAATACTTCCATTAGCAGCATGTTTTATTTTGAAGAGCCATTTTGATGATACCACATCCTTACTTTTTGGTCTGGGAACTATTTCCCATACTTCGTTCTTCATTATGGATTGGTATTCCTCTGTCATGGCATCTGCCCATTCTTTTCTCTGAATGGCTTCTTTAGAGCAGGTAGGCTCTTCATCTGGAAGATCACATATCAAAGCCGTGTAACTGGAGAATGACTTTGGTCTTTTCACCTGTCTTGAGGTTCCTTCTGGAACAACATACTTCTCTTCATCTTGAATAAGCTCTCTTGCCCAAGCAGGTTTTCTTTTATGGGAGAAGGTCATTTGAGGAGGTTCTTGAACTTCTACTATATCATGGTCTTCTAGAAGTTCCTCATCAGGGGAAGTTACGACTCCCGCATTGGTTCTGCAGCTCTGGGAACCTCTTTCATTGATTCTGCAATCCTGGGATTTACAGGTTCCTCTTAATATACTTCTTCAAGCTGGCATCTTCTTGATTTCTTAAGTGTTGCTTCTTCATCAACGGTCATGTCCCTGCTGATCTCAATGTGGCGGTGACCAGGGATGTAGATTCCAAAGGCCTTGGAGACCTCACAGTATCCCACAAATATTCCTTTCTTTCCGGAGGGTTCCAGCTTGTTTCTTTTCTCTTTTGATATATGAATAAATACTGGACAGCCAAATATTTTGAGATGGCTTACCTCTGGCTTCTTTCCGGTGAACATCTCTTCCGGTGTCTTGAGCCCAAGTGTGCTATGGGATAATCGGTTCTGCACATAAACAACTGTCATTGTTGCTTATGCCCATAAGCACATAGGAAGATCTTGATCATGGATCATAGTCTTCACAGCTTCCAGTATGGTTTTGTTCTTCCATTCAGCTACACCGTTTTGTTGGGGATCTTGATCCCAACATCTTTGCAGATATTCACGAACTCTTTTGAGGTATATTCTCCTCCATTATCTGACCTGAGTATC